>PVJI01018459.1:0-33301 GCA_004026765.1 Micronycteris hirsuta | reverse complement strand
GTTCGATTCCCAGTCGGGGCACATGCCTGGGTTGCAGGCCAGGTCCCCAGTGAGGGCCATGTGAGAGGCAACCATACATTGCTCTTTCTCTCCCTCTCTGTCTCCCTCCCTTCCCCTCTCTCTAAAAATAAATAAATAAAATCTTAAAAAAAAAAAGCCTTTATACCATTGAAACAACCAGTTTTAGTGTTTCTTTCATTTCTCTCATCCTTTTATAGTTCTTTTTTTTGGGCTTCATAATTACATATGGCTTTTACTTCCATAATTCATACATACATGTACATGATACATTATGAGATAATCAAATGCTTTAATGATTAATCACCTTAAAGACAAATACGATTTAGTAGACAAAGCATGGATACCCATGTGCGTAAAGAACACACCCTCCAACCTCTTTTACTGATTTAAAAAATTCTCACGTCTAAAAGACCTTAGAGTCGTCCCAAAGGCGCCCTCTCAGACCCCACTGACAGAGAGGTCAGGTCCTCAGCGGTGAAATCCCCAAATACAGTCTGTCTCTGTCACAGAATCTCCTACGAGCCAGATCACACAAAGCAGTGACAACACCAGGCACTTGAACACCGCTCTAGAGAGCCGTGAGCTGGAGCCAGGGCACCGCAGGCAGTGGGCGCCCACTCCACCCTGCAGGGACGCTGCCTGCAGACCCGCGAGGGCGGGACCCCAGGACGGCAGGTCATCTGCAGCCTGCAGACACAGCGAACCGGAGAACCTCAGGCACGGCAAAGAGCAAGTGTGAGCTCCTTGGGTGGGCGCAGGGTGTGGCTGGCATACGGAGTGCCCAGAGAGAGCGGTGGGCCACGTCACCGTCACCGCAGGACTCGATGGCCCTGGTGGCAGTGTGGGCAGTAGAAAGCACATGGTGCCAGCTCTGAGAAAGCAGAAGGACCCGACCTGCCCCTTGGCTCTGGGGGCCCCTGATAGAAGGAGGGTGTGGACGGGGCGACCTGGCCAGGCAGGCGGCCCCTGAGGTTCCAGGAACAGCGTTTCAGGGGCCACAGGTCTGGAGCGGGATGCTCCTGAAGCAGACGCTGACTCACGGTGCAGCTGAGCTGACAGCCCACACCTCAGAGGGGACAGAGGGACTGCACCACCCCCTCCTCATCTGGATTGCTCACAGTCAGACGACCTCCCTGGAAGGCCCTCTGAGGACTAGTCGCTGCTTGTGGAGACAACGCAATAAAGGAAAAATCTGGATGCTGGTCCAAGTTCTCTCACTTCCTGGCTCGGTGACCTCAGGTCAAACAGCGTCCTAACCTTATCTGTCCAAGTCGTCCAGCAGCAGGGCGGGCACCACAGGACTTCAAAGGGAGCAGACAGACCGGCTCCCAGGTAAGAGGGGTTCAAGCCGCTTCCAGCTACAGAACAGGGACCGACAGAGACTGGCCCTCGTGTTTCCGAGTCCATCTCACGGCGCCCTGCAGAGTGACAGTCACTCAACAAACCTCCACTCTGCACACGCGAAAGCAACGCCGAGGCTCGGAAGGAGCAGTGCGCGCGTATTAGGGTTCGGGGCTTTTTTCACTTCCGAGTCGCTGCAATGGGAACGACAGTTCAATGTGGTCCCCCCACCCCCTGGCCTGAATCCTAACTCGAAGAATCTTACAGGTTAAGAACTAAAAGGGTAATTACGAATTGCGGCCTGCCTAACTCGGTTCAACAAATTCTCTAACGGGCATGAAGGCGTGAACAGGACACCCAGAAGTTTTATTACAGTCGCTACCTCAGCGCAGGACAAAGCTAAATCTACGGAAGCACTGGAGACCAAAAAAACCCACTGTGATTAAGGAAACAGGGAACAAGATCTGGAGGGAGTTCCTAACAGAACCGAGGCTTCCAAGGTTTAGGGGCCACTCCAAAGTGGGATCGTGAGCCGAAGCATTGAGGAAAGCAGCCCCCCCCCATGTGTTTTTTTGCGTTTGGGTGTCGGGGAGGGGTACGTGTGGGACAATAAAGTCCGGGACCACACTCGAGGGGGGCCCAGGGGACCTGCGCAGCGCGGAAACGTCCGCCCTGCACTCCCGGTGATGGGGAGTCATCCAAGGTTTCCAGGAAGCACAGCACACGGTCAGACCCACAGCCAAGTAAGCGTGAGGGACCGCACTGGCCCAAGGGCGACGAGCAAGTCACAAGCACAGGACAGCAAAGCGAACAGGAGGAGAGAGGCAGGCGAAGGAAGAAGCTCAAACTGTTTTCCCTCCCTTCCAAGGTTGCTTCTTGGTCCACTTCTAGACCCATCCCTTAGGGGGAAACACGAGAATCTGGTTTTTCTCAGGGATCAGAGTAACTTTCTCAAGCATCAGCAATGTTGAGATGCAATCTGCACACTGGTTGGCTGGGTTGGCCCAGCAAAGCTACCTGGGAAAGTTCGAGCTGATCTTCATTCAAAAAACAAACCGGCTAATGTGGTCTGTGCAATGGCGCTCAGTAAGCTTTGCCTTCTCCAACCAGAATCATTTGGTCTGAGATAAAACACCCGAGCTCGGGCAGCCACGCCACTGCGACCAATGAGAGCCCTGGAGGGTCGGGCAGGGGGTCGGTTTTTCTAATGGGGGAGGGGGTGGGGCCCAACTGTCCAGATCTACGCCTTTCCACTGCCGGTCAAGCACCTGGGAGACCAGTCTGCAGCCTTTCCCCCAAATAGCCCCTTTCCAAGGCGAAGCTGTAAATGGTGCCCCTCCTCCCCACCCCCCAGCCCACACGCCTGGGTCAATTCCTCTTCAGCAAGCCAGCAGCGGCAGGATCGGAGCAGACCGGTGGGCACTGGCTGGGCCCCAAATCCAGCTCTGAACGCATTCTCTCTCGGGCTGTCGTTTCTGATGATGCTCTTAGGCCCTCTGCCTCCTCCCAAACTCCTGCAACAGGCCTGTCTGCAACCAAACACGCCGGGTACCAGCCTTGCTTCCGGACTGCCCTGCACGACCGCGCTCAGGCCTGAGATTCCCCCAAACAAAACAAAAGCCCAGCTTGCTGATGCTGACCATCCTCGGAAAAGAGAAACTTGGAACTTGTTGAAGGAAGAAAGGCAGCGAAGGACCCTCATAACAGAATCGAGACCCAGAACCGCAACACAGTGACCACAATGTGGAACTGCAGAGGGCCAGTGCTCTTTAAACTAAAAAATTGTAAAACAGCCCTGAGTGGTGTGGCTCCATGGGTTGAGCGCCCTCCCACAAAGCAAAAGGTCATGGGTTCCATTCCCAGACAGGGCACTTGCGTGGGTGGCGGCCAGGTCCCCAGCGGGGGGCGTGGAAGAGGCAACTGATCCATGTTTCTCTCCCGCACGGGTGTTTCTCTCTTCTTCCTCCCTCCCTTCCCCTCTCTCTAAAAATAAAATCTTTTTTAAAAATCATAAAACAACCTTGAGCAACAACAAAGTACTAATCAGTGCCCAAAAAATGTACAACAGGCTTTGAAACCTGCACGAAGAGACCCTTTCTTGGGACTGTCTATAATTGTCATCCTTGAAAAGAAACAGGGACAGCGGAGTTGGCTATACCACCCCCCCAATAATGGCTCACGACTCCCTCCCCTCCTGCTTGACAGTTCATCAACTTGGATTATGAACGGAGAACGGGTGGCGGAGGAGGACAAGGAGAACTCCGCAGTGACTCGACTATTTAGGTGATTACTCAGGTGGCGCGGCTTCTAAAGGCTGCACCGCTCTGCCAGCTTCAGCCTCCTTCCGCGACCCCCCACCCCCAGGACTGGCCTGCAGGTTAACATCTGGACCCAACTGCACAGCAGGCACCGCGCTGGGAGTGCTGCAAACAAACCCGGGGGGGGAAGAAAGGTCCCATGAACAGGAATGCGCTATGGAAAGAGCAATTCTAAAAAAGAGGTAAAGCTCCGGAAAGAGCGGGCATCCTGGTTTGGCTTTGGATGACTAGTCACGGTACTACTAGTAAAGCATATGGTGGGGAAAAAAGGTATTTAAAAAAATGCATTCAACCAGGGGCAAACGCAGCAGAAAGTTCTGGGACCTCCAGCAGGCAGTTTCCAGGCCTTGGGAGCTGGGGACCAGGTCAACGTAATCAATAAGGAAGTCCCCCCTCTCCGCCGCCGCCGCGCCAGCTACCGCGTCTGCGCCCAAGCAGAACGGACCTGGAGGGAAAATGTGGAACCAAAAGGGAGGGGCCACGGCAGAGTCGGCCCCGGGAAGCAAACCTCGTGGTGGCTTCTCATGGCGCCAGCAGCCTGGCTCTGGGCTCTCAGGCCTGGAGGCGCCGGCCCTCGCCGGGACCGGCACGTGGCGCCCACCTGCGGCCGGAGCCCAAGGAGGAGCCCTGCTCGGGACCAAGCTGGAGACGGCGGAACGTCAGGGGAAACAGTGGCCACCTCTTAACGGCAAAGAAAGAAACAGCTGGGAGGTCTCCGCCCTCGTCCACCTGCAGAAATAGCCCGGGGTACTCGAGGAAAGCATTTCCCTAGTCTCCCCTCGCGTATAACACAAAGAAAGCGGACTCCGGGGGAGCCCGACACTCGCAGGAGGATCCCTTTCCGAGGCCGCCCGCGCGTTGGCCCCAGGCGTCCGAGAGCGCGGTGCCCGTATAACTTTCTCGTGGACGCCGGCCACGTTTCCTCTGTAACCACAAGACGGGAAGCCCCGACCATTCTCATCTCGCTGATGTCACCGCACCTCTGTGGCTCTCAGGATTTCACCCGGAAAGCCCTGCGATCCCCAGCCCAAGCAGGGCTCGCTTTCCCCGGGACGCGCCCCGCGCGCTCTCGCAGCCTCCGGTCGGGTCCCGGCTCGCTCCGCCCTCGGCACCCGGCTGCGCCGCTGAGCGCAGGGCCACGCGAGTCCGGAGAAGGGAAGCGTGGGGGGCGGGGGCTCGTTGGGGACCCGGCTCGGAGCCCTGTCCCCAACAGGGAGCCGACTAGTAAAACAATAAGCATCCGCCTCCTCTGCCCCTCCCCCACAGGACCCCGGCCACGAGTTACCGGCGCCAGGGGGGAAAAAAGAACCTGCGCTGAGTGGCCCGCGCCCCGGACCCTCGATAGCCCTAGCGCCCGCCCGCCGCGACCCGAGTCCGCGCTGGAGACTGGGCGCTGGAGGGCGGCCAGCAGCGAGGCGCGCGGGCCACGCGGTGGCTGCAGCAGCTGACATGACCCGCGGCGGCCGGCCACATGCGCCGCGCCGGCCGGGCGGGGAGGGAGAGCGCGCGGTCCACCGTACCTTGCCGCTGGCCGTGCCCCCGCTGACTCCAATCAGGAAGGGCTCGCCGCTGCTGGGCTGCTGGTGGTTCTGTAGGGTCTGCTCGCTGTCCCCGGCCATGGCTCGCGCTGCCCCTCCTCCGCGGCCTGTGCGCGCGGACGCACGCGCTCTCGCTCCCGCCCGCCGCGCCCCGTTCCCTCCGCCCCGCCGCTGCCGCCGCCGCCCCGGGAGGCCGCCGCGAGCCGCTCGGAGCCGGTGTGGGCTGCGGTCCCGGAGGAGCGAGCGCCTGCCCCTGCGCGCCGCGGCGGCCCGCTTACATCCCCGGCGGCGGGCAGCGTGATGCCGCTGCTCCAATCCGGCGGGCGGTGCGCTGCTATTCGCCAGGCGGCGGCTGCGGCGGGCGTCTGGCCCAGCCCCCGCCCGTCCGCGGGGCCCGGGAGGGTGCGAGCCGACCCCTCCCCCTTCCCCCCTCCCCCTCCCCGGAGGCTAAGCCTCCCCCACGACCTTGGGCGGGCCTCGCTTTAACGAGGTGTACCGTCACCCTTTTCAAAAGGGATAAAAGGCTGCAAGGGAGGATCCCATCGCGGAGGGCATGCCCAGGGCGGAGGAGCAAAATTAGAACCCGCGTGGGAGATCGGGATGAAACAAAGAGTTAATGCGTTCACCCGCCGTGCAGGCCAAAAACGTGTTTTCCAAAAATGAGTCTTCTTTCCCCTCCCGTTGGCCAAAATAATGTCAACCCCCGGCTTTAAACATTCCCTCCGTCGGAACCCCAAACACCAGCCCCCCTAACCCGCGACCCCGTGGAGAAGAAGGGTTATTTGAGGGCGCCCGCCCTCCTAACACCAGCGCCCTCTGAACGCCGCAGTTAGAAATCCGAAGCGCGGAGGTTTGTGAGAACAGTCACGGGGCACTCCGTGCCGCACAGCTTTCATTGAGCTGGTTTCCCAGAGACGGGCCCATCGGGTCAGCAAGGCGGCCTTCGCCGTGGACTCGAAGCCGCCTCCACCTACGGCCGGGCCCGGTGTCCACACGGCCGGGAGTTCCACGAGCCAGGTACGCGCCCCCCACCCCCGCCCGGGCCTCGGCGCTGTGTTCCCCGGGAGCAGGAGGACGGGTACCGGCTGGGATTGTGGGGAGTCCTAAGTGAATTACTGTACCCGAAGTTCTGAGAACGGTGCCTAGACTCCAGACCCTGCGTCGGTACGTGTTCGGAGAGAAAAAAGCCCAAACTGGAAAGGGGGCTTTGGTTGCGGCTCAGGGCACAGACTGGGCAAGTCACTCCCAGCCCCTGCCGCTGCGAACCCCCCAGGGGCTGGGATCCAGGAGCTGGTGGGGGTCCCCCAGTCTAAGAGAGGAGGTAAGGCAATAGCAGCCTCTTTCAAAACTTAGTAAATTAACTTAGATTTTTTTTTTAAATTAAGAGTATTAGGAAACAGCAATGTTCTTTTCACGTTTGAAGTTAGCTGGAAGGAGGCGCTATCCCAGAGGGCTGGCTGTGGGGTGGGTGGGTTTGTACTGACTTCTGAGTGGGCTTCTTCCCCCCGTCCTTCCTCCACTGAGGACATCTCACAGCCCTGAATGAAGGACTTCTGCAGAGAGGCGCGGGTGGCCCAGATCAGGCCGCGGGAATGTGGCACCTCACACACCCGGAGCGAAGGGGATACCCATATTAAGTAGCTGAGAGGAAGAGGGGGAGATAGAGGGATGCTGCGCCCTCCATGAGCTTCTCCCAAATCCCCACTTCCTGATCATTCCCATCACTTTTCCCGCAGCATTTGATCCAGACACTTTCAAACACAGAGCGAGAGGTTTGACAGTAACCACCACCTGGATGCTACGTTCCTGCTTTTAACGAGTCCTCTGCCCCTCCCTCCAGCCGCCACATCGTATCACAGGACGTGTTTCACCCCTTGCCTTTGTTAGTTTTAAGTGGCTTACTCTGAACGGGTTGATACAGTTCTCACTTTGTTTATTTTTAATGACTGCATCCCCAGGGCCCAGAATTGTTTCTGGCACAACGTAGGGCCCAATAAATATCTGCTGAATGAATGAAGAGATACTGAGTATCATTCAGACCTAAGGGCCCCTGAGCACTGTGCCCGGCGGGTAGGAAGCATCAGCTACCTGCTGCCTGAATGAAGGAAGGAACAAATGAGCCCCCGTGGGAGAAGTGACAAGGTCCTCACAAGGACGCCCCCCCTCCCACCAGCATGGAAGGAAAGGCCATGTTCCCTAGGTGGTATTCCTGTGGTTACCACTCTCAGCTCTCAATGCTTCGTTTCCCTGGCATTCTAAGTAACTGTCTACACCTAGGCCTAGGGTGCGTCTACTAACTAGTTGAACCAACTCATTAACTGAGCTAATTCATTACACATCTCTCCACTGTTTGATAATAATTATGTGACCTCTGTGCATGCGTTAATACACATCCGACCAAAGCTGTCTGGGTGAAGTGTTGGGCAGGGGATTGCCAGCTTTCACGGTGCGGCATTTCTGCTCTTCTCTGTCCCGAGGGCTCGCTCCCCTGCACAGCAGTTGCCCACATCCATTCAGACTCTGGGAGTTCTCCCGGCTCTGGTGGCCCCCACAGAGCTGGCACATCTTTGCCAAGCAAGGCAGGCAGTCTGCCATTCCCTGTGCTGTGTCATCCTCTCTGGGGAGCCAGGTCACCAAATCCCAGAGCCCAGGATGTTCAAGTCACGTCGGAGCCTCCGGTGGCAGTGACGCTGCGGATTTTGAATCCAGGGGGGATTTTTTGGCCATCCTCCTTCCCCTCCCACCAAAACAAAACAAAACACAAACAAAAAAACTACAAAAACTAAGGTTTTCAATAAAATGCAGAGAACAGAGTCAAGGAAATATATTCTCTCGATACTGTGATCACTCTTTATTCAGCCTCATCAAGCTCTGGCCTCGTGCGCACCTAGGGATGCAGTCAGCAGGAGAGGGCAGCTGCGGTGGCAGCCGGAGGAGAGACGCTGCCGGCCAGTCCCCCGCCCGCCCGCCTTCTCTCCCTGAGCTGCTGAAGTTCCAAACCCCGCAAGGAATGTTTCATTTCACCTCCAGCCTGGAAGTCCTTCCTGTAGGTGCACCACGCCTAAATCTGTAATTTCTGATCACATTCCCCAGCAGAAAATACATTCTTCCATGTCAGCACGTCCCCAAAGCATTTTTAGTTCTCTGTATTGCCTGATGACTTTCTGCCATTTCTTTAAAATTTATTTTCCCATGACAATGGACATTCGACATCATGTTGCATTGGTCAGGGGCACGGCGCTGTGGGTACCTGGTCACATACTTTACAAAGAGACCACGTGGTGCCTTTCATCAATCAGCCCCTGTACTGACAGACCATAAAAGGGCAGCTCTGGAAAGATGATCAGATGCCCTTATGGCCACGTCACTTCTAAGTCCAAGATCTCCGTCAGCTGCATTCTCAGATGCGGCAGCGCTCACAGCTCAGTGGCAGGCCGCAGCAGCCTCGGGGATGCAGATCCGCGGGCTCTGCCCCAGAACCGGTGCATGGGACCCCAGGGGAGGCCGGATCCTGGGTCCCACGAGCCCTCCAGGAGACTCTGGGGCCCAGGCAAGTTGGAGAGCCACAGCCCTGGTGGAGAGAAGACCACGTGAGCTCTGGCCAGAAAAGCAAGGTCCACAGTTTTGCATTGCTACTGACTTTGTAGCCTTGGGCGAGTCTCTGAATGTCTGTATGCCTCGGATTCTACGACTGTTAAGTAATACCTGCCCCTGGCTTGTGGGATGGCCAGGAAACTACTGATTATGTATTGTCACAGAGTAGCTGTTAAATAAATATTTCCCTTCTCCTTCTGTTTCTACCCCAGCTCTCTGATTTATACAGAAGCCCCACCACAGAGGGATTAGGAGTCCCAAATGTAAGGTGTTATTCCTTATTATTCCCAAGGGCACAACAGAGTGAAAGTTAGAAGCCCTGGCCAGGTAGCTCAGTTGGTTAGAGCATCGTCCTGATACACCATGGTTGCGGGTTCGATCCCTGGTCAGGGCACATACAGGAATCAACCAATGAATGCATCAATAAGTGGAAAGATATTAAATCAACGTTTCTCTTTTTCTCTCTCAAATCAATAAATGAAAAGAGCTTAAATGAAAAATAATGTCCATTGTCCACACCCATATCCAGGAAGTTCCCTTCACAATCAAACCTGCTCCCCTTACACCTTAGAAGCAACCAGAATCCTGACTCTTCTAGAAGGTCACACCCAGATACATGTGCACCACACACACAGATGCACGCGGTAATGGAGGTGTCGACGGCCAGAGTCCTTCACAGTGTAGACCTGGACGGCGTCACCAGGATGCACACGTTAACTATCTTAACAACACTTCTGTCCATCATACCTCAATAAAGCAACATGGCTTAAAAAAAAAAAAAGTAAAACATCTTTCGAAAATGACCCTTTGCCACAAGACGGCAAACCTGGGCTGACAGCTTCTCAACCCAGCCCCGGAGTCAAGATGCCCCTGGAGCAGAAGGATGCTGATGGATTCCAGAATGTAACACCATTACTGTGGGGAACCTCTGGGGCAGGGGAAAACCAGCTCAGCAGTTCCTGCAGGGGAAGAAACGGCAGTCTGAACGTGCGAGGGGCCAGTGCCCTGAAAACGGACGTTTTCGGTGGGCGCAGAGGTGTGTTTCCTTCTCCCTCACATTGGCGCTTCCAGGCGGCTCCCTGAATGTTGGTTTGCACGTGTGATTTCATTAGATAATGCCACAGCCCCTGGCACGGGCTGCGCAACTCTGCGTCACCACCAGTAACCTACAGGAGAGAGGGTCTGACGGTCCACAGCCGGCTGGCTACGTGTGTGGTCCAAGTTTGGGATTTCTGACAAGTTGACCGTCCAGGTGACTGGACAGTTGAGAAACGATCTCATGGTGTCTTAAACCAGCTTTCTCTCTCTGTGGGGAGGGGGGGCGGCAGGTGCATAGCCATCTTTTCATTGGTCTAAGGTACGTTTTATGGTGAACCCTCTACTGGGAAATTCTATCCATTGTCTCGTCATAGTTTTGGTCTCTCTTTTTTTTTTTTTTTTAAGATTTTATTTATTTATTTTTTAGACAGAGAAGGGAGGGAGAAAGAGAGGGAAAGAAACATAAATGTGTTGTTGCCTCTTGTGCGCCCCCTACTGGGGACCTGGCCTGCAACTCAGGCATGTGCCCTGACTGGGAATTGAACCAGCAACCCTTTGGTTCACAGGCCAGTGCTCATTCCATTGAGCCACACCAGCCAGGGCTGGTCTCATGATTTTTTCAAATAGCAGCCACCCTTTGGTCTGTAGTACACACTGCAGTATTTTGTCTTTTGTCTTTTGCTCCTGGTGCTTTCTGCCATGCAGACGTCTTTTACCCCCAAGTGCTCCCATTTCTAAAGAAACGAATTCCTGTTTGTTTCTCACGGAATTTGTATGCTATGTTTTCACATTCAGTTCTCAAACGTATTTCACTCATAATTATTTTCCAAGTCTTTTCTCTCTTTACTGATTTTCTGCCTACATGTATCAAAGAAACTCTCACTGTGGGTTTATCTATTTTTCCTTCAGGTCTGTCTGTTTTGATTTCATGTTTTTTGAAGCTCTGAATGTGGTGCAAAGATATTTAAGAGCGTTAGGTCTTTACGTTGAACTGACCCTTTCGTGATGATGAGGTGTTCTCTTTGTCCCTGGTAACTCGCCTGTCCTGAAGTTCGCGGCTCGTAGCACCGAGTCCTCCGGCTTCCTGAGAGCGAGGCTTGCGTGGTCTCTCCCCACGTTCAGAACCTCAGAGAATGAGCGAGGTATGCGTCTTGTGCAGAGCCACGTCACTGTGCCTGGGACAGGCCAAGGCATCCGAAACCCAGGAAGGAAAAGCGGAAAGTCTCCTGCGCTTTGGTGGAGGGCTTTTGTCCACAGGACATGCATGTCACCCCTTCCACAGGCATGTCTGAGCATCTGCTCAGGGGCCCTGTGCTAGGAGCAGAGACTTGAGCTTCCAGAAAGGCTGGAGTCGGAGCAATGAGGTGATGGAGGTTCCACAGCACTGCTTATGGCATTTGTTTCTCTGTGAATGAAAATCAATGTCTTTTTGGCAGCCAAGTGCCTCACTGCGATGAAGGGTAAGAGTCTATCAGTGAGTGAAAGTTGACTAGGGGCCAACAATGCATCACGGGAACACTGAGTAAGCATGACTGTGTATTTGGAATGGGAAACGTCACCTCGGATTTTAGCTTCTATTTAAGATGGCCCAGATTCATGCATGACAGGAAAAAAAAAAGTGAATTTGTTTAGGTGTTTAAATATTTTCAAAGACTCCTTCTTTAAAAAAAATTTTTTTTTTAAGATTTTATTTCTAGGGAGAGGGGAAGGCAGAGAGAGAGCGAGAGAAACATCAATGTGTGGGTGCCTCCTGCGCACCCCCAACTGGGTACCTGGCCTGCAACCCAGGCAAGTGCCCTGACTGGGAATTGAACTGCCAATCCTTTGGTTCGCAGACCAGCGCTCAACCGACTGAGCCACACCAGCCAGGGCTCAAAGGTAGGTCCCTTCTAATATTACAGAAGTTTAAGGTTGAAACTGAAATTTTTATATGTCCCTCTCTGAAAAGTCTCCCTTTCCCGGCCACCGTCAGGCTGGTTACTATCCAGTGAAAACACAGACAGGTTTACCCTGAGATCAAGGAAACACCAACTGAGACCCTCACATGAACCGGCCCCTCCTAATCAGGGACTCACTTTGGTACTTAATTTTGACCTCTAAGTCCATATTCTTTTTTCTTAGAGTCCCAAGAACTCTAAAAGCTTCAGGGCACATAAGACTTAGAAATGCCTTTCGTCGGACCTTAGAATTATTAAAGTATTTTTCTTCTTCATCTCATCTTACTTAGTTCTAAGAATTACTATTGCATTCTTCAAAATTCTCTTGGATTTTAGCCTGGCTGGTGTAGCTCAGTGGACTGAGCGCGGGCTGGGAACCAGAGGGTCCCAGTTCAATTCCCAGTCGGGGCACATGCCTGGGTTGCGGGCCAGGTCCCCAGTGCGGGCCATGTGAGAGGCAACCATACATTGCTTTCTCCCTCTCTTTCTCCCTCCCTTCTCCTCTCTCTAAAAATAAATAAATAAATAAATTTAAAAAAAAAAATTCTCTTGGATTTTGCTCTTTCTCCGCAGTTCCTGCTGATCTGACGTGTTCCACGCAGGGCCCCTCACCTGAGCCCTGATTAAAAACGAAAATACTGCTTATTTTGCATGCTTACCATCCAAGCCCCAGATACTCTGGTGACTTGCCACTACTACCGATCTCCTGAAATCGGGATGCCTCGGTGGCCAGGCACATGTGGCGATCGAGCAGAGAGTACCGAGGCCACATGAGAAATATGACACTTTTTTAGTGACACTAACTTTAGCTGAGTTTTTTAAAAAGATTTTCTTTATTTATTTTTAGATAGAAGGGAATGGAAGGAGAAAGAGAGGGAGAGAAACATCAACATGTGGTTGCCTCTCACACGCTCCCCACTGGGGACCTGGCCCACAACCCAGGCATGTGCCCTGACTGGGAATCGAACCGGGACCCTCTGGTTCCCAGCCTGCACTCAGTCCACTGAGCTACACCAGCCAGGACTGTTTTTTGTTTGTTTTTTTTTTAAGAGAGAGAGGAAAAGGAGGAGGACGAGAGAGAAAGAGAAACATCATTTGGTTGCCCCCCATATACGCCTGGACCGGGATGGAACCAGCAACCTTTGGTTACAGGACAATGCTCCAACCCACCGAACAACCTGGCCAGGGCAAAGACTTTTGGAAAGTGTGGTAACAGGTACAGGACATCAGGTTTGCCATGGTAACCATGTCCACAGGCACCTCTCGGTGGTAGTAAGTACACTCACACTGTTGTGTAACACTTACACAGTGCTGTCCATCCTCAGAGCCTTTCCACCTTCCCAGGCCGGAGCCCCGCTCCCAGTCACGCACGGCTCCCGGTCCTGCCCTCCCCCAGCCCCAGCCCCCGCCGCTCTACTCTCTCTCTGACTTGACCGCCCCACAGGCCGCGTACGAGGGGACTCACACAGTGTTTGTCCTTTGTGTCTGGCTAATTCCACTTCGCATAATGTCTTCAGGCTCATCTACGTTATAGCGTGTGTCAGAATTCATTTATTCTCTTTTTAAAAATGTGATTTATTTATTTCTAGGGAGAGGGGAAGGGAGGGAGAGAGAGACATCACTATGAGAAACACGGATTGGTGGCCTCTCGCACACTCATCCTAACCTGGGACTGAACCCGCAACCCAGGCTTGTGCCCTGATGGGGAATTGAACTGGCGACCTTTTGCCTTGCGGGACGACACTCGACCCGCGAGTCACACGGGTCAGGGCTGAGTTCACGTCTTTTGAAGGCTGCCTGACATTCCCTTAGAGGCATGTTGTTTGTCCACTCACGCAGCAATGCACTCTGGGTGGCTTCCACCCTCTGGCTGCTGTGAATGGCGCCGCTGGGAACCGGGCAGGCACGAGGGCACAGGTCCACTCAAGGCCCTGCTTTCGGTTCCCGTGGACACCCCCAGGTGTGAGTGCTGGTCTTACGGGAGTTCTGGGGTTACATTCTTGAGGGACCTCCACGCTGTTTCCAGTGGTTGCACCATTTTCTATCCCCCCCCAGCAGTGCACGAGGCTTCTGATTTCCATGTCTTCGCCAACATTTTTAAATTTTTTATTGTTTTTTTTGGGGGGGGGAGACAAACATCACTTTGTTGTCCCACTTACTTATATCCATTGGTTGATTCCTTCCTGTGCCCTGACTGGGCATCAACCCCACAGCCTTGGCCAATTGGGACAATGCGCAACCAACCGAGCTACCCAGCCAGGGTGTTCCCAACACAGCTTCCAAGTTTGTTTTCCTAACTGCCGTTCTGTTGCCATGAAGCGGCGCCTCACCGTGCTGATCTGCATTTCCTAACGATTGGTGACGTCTGGCACCCATTCATGTGCTCATGGGCCGCGGGAGGTCGGAAACTCAGGAAAGAAACTTGGGCTACAGGTACTATTTTACGAACCATCAGTGGATAGACAGTAGCTGAAGCTATTGAGGAGAACGTCACAGGCAAATGAACTGAATGAGGAAAAAAATTAGTTCACAGATCACGTGTTGGTGGTTTAACAGAACCAATAGTAACAGTTACCACTCCCTGTGCCCTTTCTAGCCAAGTACTGTTCCAAACATTTCACTCACATCTTCCAAAAACAAATCACACCCCTTGGACGTAGGTACCATCATCAGGCCATTCTGCCTTCAGGGAAACCGAGGCATGGATTGAATAATTTGCCTAAAACTGCACATCTGGCTGAGAGGCAACGCAAAGATGTGAAGACAGGTGGTCTGAAGCCAGAACTTGCTCTCAACCCTCAATAAATCTCACAATAATTGTGGGAAGTAGGAATTTTTACCTCTATTGTACGGATTTTAGAAAAAAACAATTGAGACTGAGAGAAATTCAACCACTTGCTCAAGTACCACAGCTCACACTGGTGAGGTTGGGAGTCAAACCCAAATCCCGCACCCCTCACACCTCAGTCAGCAGCCGGGATTTAATTTCTCTCTGAATCTTTTATGATGCCTAGCCCTGTACCGAACATCTGTTTAAAGAACAGTATTATTATTACTAATCCTACTAATAATATGAGAACACTGCAAGTTTATCTCCCATTTACCTGTCACAGAAAATGACCTGAGTAGGAACACAAAGGAGAAACTAAGGAGGGAGATGTGGGAGCCAGGAGCCCTACCCCAGCGAGGAGCAGAAGGACGTCTCAGGACAAAGCCTGCCGTGGAAACTGGAGCAGGACAGGGAACTCTGGGTGGGTGGTCTTCATGGGGAAACCCTAAAAATCCGACACAGGAACCGGTAGGATGTAGGGAAGGTGTTATGTGAACTTGCCTCCAGCACTGGTTTTCAACATGGGGCTCAGGGTGATGACATCACTGCCCTAGAGAAGGGAGCACGACCCCAGCGGTCCCCGGTTCCGCAGGTAACATTCACACAGGAATCATCCAAATGCTTTCCACTTGTGTATTTCACTGACCGCCACATGTTTTTTTCCTCACATTTTGGCACCTGGGAATGAAATGCATCTTCCAATCAATGGTGTGTCATGGCTTAATTAGTTGTTTATTTATTTATTTTCTGGATAGAAAATAATGGCACACCTTACAATCCACAGCGTGCTGGATTGGAAGAGTTGTGCGTGCCAGCAACAGCTCTGTAACACACTCCTCCACAGGCAATCTCTGCAACCGTTCTGTGCAGCTGATGGTGTTATCGCCATTTTACAGACACAAAAACTGAGGCTCAAGGACTGAATGACATGTCCAGGGTGGCTGTCGATGACGTGGCATAGCCAGAAGGAAAACCAGGAATGACTTCAAAGGTCACGCCCTCGCTGTGCCTCCACACTTACCACGGGCCCTACGAAGCTTAATAAAAAACCTACCAGACCTGAACCACTCAAATCAAGGTGCAGCTCAAATGAAAAGCCCTCCCAGCTCCTCTAGGAATCACCGATCTCGCCCTCACCTGTGCTCCGCTAACGTTTTATGACTACCTCTATTATACCTTTTCATAACGTGCATAACCTAATAGTGCCTTAGTCACCCTCCCTGCCCCTACGGTGCCCATCGCTGTTCCCTGCCGCGGCAGGAGCTCAATGTCTGCTAAAAGGAGCGGGGTCTCTGTCTCTAAGTCGAAAGAGAAGACGAGAAATGCACATATAACTAAGTAAGGACAAAAGCAATGTTACCCAAGCAGTATACATAAAGTGCGTTGTAGTTTAAGAGAAAGAGCCAATGAAAGCACGTACATGTCGTGGGGAGGCAGTTCAGCAAGCTTACGGGCTTACACACACACAAAATCTGGCGACATTTTCTTTAGACTATACAGCAGTTTTTAATTTTAATGAACTACCAGCACTCATAATTGAAGTTTCCCATAACATCAGGACTCCTGGATTTTCCTGGAAAACGGGGCGATGTTGGAAACGGGGCGCTCGTTCTGGCAGGGGGACTGGTTGCAGCTCAGTGTCCCCTCCTTCATCCTAGCACCTCCCACCACTGGCTCACGCCAGCCTGCAGAGAGCATTGATTGACACTTGGCCTCCGCAGACACCAGGGTTCGCGGTCGCGTCTCGGACACCCCACCCCCCGCTCCGTGCTCCCCCAGAAGCGCCGCTCCTCCGAGTCGCGGCAGCCACTGCTCCTGCTCGCTGTCTCCGACCACCCCCTCCACTGGGCCGCCGCGGCCCCCGGCGCATACCTCTGGGTCCCTAATCACACCGTGCGCACAGCGTCCCTCTCTCGCTAGCGCCACTGTCCGCAGGGGCCTGTAGGCGTGCAGTACGTGCCGTACGCGTTGGCGGAAGTCAGTCTCTCCACTTTGCGGCAAACGTCGGCTCCACTGCATAGCCTGGCTTAGAGGTCAGGCCGAGGCAGAGCGAAGACAAGTCCAGACGTGTGGTTCCCGGCCCCCGGAAGGCGCGCCCACGACCGCGACTCAACGTAGGGCACGAAATCCCTCCTCCCACGCCACCTCTCGCGAGACCCGCTGAGCGCGGCTTGGGTTCCACGAGGTCCGCGCGGCCACGCCCCTCTCCGGAAGGAGCTTTACGGACGCTGTGACCCGGAAGCGGAAGTGTGACGCCCAGGCTGTCAGAGTCGCGGTGTTACTCGGTGGTCGTGAAGTCTAGGGAAACCGTTTCTCGCTGCGTTCTTCGTGGCCGTGGAGCGCTTCCCCCCTGGCGGGTGGAAGTGCAGAGCCGGAAGTGCGAGATGAGCACCATGTTCGCGGACACGCTGCTCATCGTTTTTATCTCCGTGTGCACGGCTCTTCTCGCCGAGGGTGAGGGCGGCTGCTTGCTTCCCTGACGTTTGAGCTGTCCCAGAGGGGAGGGTCCCAGGCCAGGGGTTCCTCGCGCCACTTCGGGACAGGTCGCCTGCCTTGCTTGCTTGGGGGCTCCACCTGCTCGACCCCAGGGAACCTCGGGGCGGCTCGTGTGCGCGCGACGGCCGGGTGTCCCTGGTCACTGGCGTGGTTGCTGAGACACCTTCGCGCCACTCTCCAGGTGCTTTGGTTGAAGCGTCAGTTGTTGGGATCTCTGCAAACCTGTCTCCATGTAGCACGTCGCTCTTCACGTTGCAGGTATCACCTGGGTGCTGGTGTACAGGACAGACAAGTACAAGAGACTGAAGGCGGAGGTGGAAAAACAGAGTAAAAAACGTGAGTATGGCCGCTTCCTTTCCGAAGTAATTTCAGTTAAAAAAAGAAAACAAAAAAAGAAGTAGTTTCAATGGGTCAAGTGCACGGAGCACCTATTCGCAGTGGATATTTGAGGAGCACCAGCTGGTAGAAAACCAGAGAGGGATGCAGAGACGATTCCAACTTGAAGTCTAGTTAGGAGTAGACTTTTATGCAGAGTGTCGCGATGTGAGAGGTACATGTTAGGGGCCGTGGAAGCCTTTTTGACGCAGGCGACCTCGTGGGTGGTTAGAATTTGCGTGGGTAACGAGATGGAGGAAGGATTTCCAGACAGAGGACGTGGCAAATGTGCAGAAAGAGGGGCATATTGAGGACTAAGGTGTGTTTGGCAAATAACTGGTCATTACCTTGGTATCAAGGTAAGTGGTGTCGTCGGGGATAAGTCATGTTTCAGTTGGTTGAAGGTGAGTTTGATGAAAAGGATAAGAACAAGTCGAGTTTGTTGTCTTTGAGTGAAGCAGGAATTTCCAGGGGACACCACCGTGGGCACTGCTGGAGGTTTAGTGAGGATGGTTCTCAGGGGCTCTGTTTGCCTTTCCGTGTTTTTTTCTCTCGTACAAAGATTAAATCTAACTTTTGCATCTTAAAATTCCTATGACTGCTTGCATTCTGGGACTTTTTTTTTTTCAGTTTTCATAAGAGTTTGATGTGTTTTCCTTCTTACAGTGTCTCCTTTGACCCACCTAGCCACCGTGTGTGGCCAGGTGTGTGACTGTTACCCTCCTTCGTAGAGAAGGAGGTGGGGGCTTAGCAAGGCTGAAGGGCATGTCAGTGCAGACTAAGAATCAGAGGGCAAATCAGGCTTTTTAAATTGCAGCCTCCTCTTCCCTGGCTTATTTCTCACTGACAGTGCCCCCTGGCGTTTCTAAAAGCAAGCTCCTTGGCTTTACCTGCGCAGGTATGACCCTCTCTTGGGAGTCCCCTGCCTGGGGAATGTTGTGCAGGCCAGAGGCCCGGGCCCCTGTCTTCACTTGACCCCAGGATGCCTCGTTCCTTAGTCTTGCTCTGGTCCGGCAGGTCGTTCTCTTTCAGTTTCCTTGTGGGTTTCTCTTCAGGACTTCCTGTTGTTGCGGTGGTCCCCAATTTTTTCCTCTATATTCACTGCCTTGGTGAACTCATTTGTTGCTCTGTTTGCCGATGACCCCCCCAAATTTATGTCCCTACCCTCTCTCCTTAATGCAGGATTCACATGTCCAGCTCTCAACTTGTCAGTCCACTGCCGTGGCTAACACACACCTTAACCCAGACCAGACACTTGCCCCTCGCTGCATCGGTGGCTTGCATGACGGTGCTCAGTGGCAGTTCTGTCCTTCCAGTGGCTCAGGCCGTCACCCCTGCGTCCTTATCCTTGACTCTTCTCTCACAGTCTACGTCCAGCACGGCTGGGCCGTCTTCCACTGTGTCCAGAGTCCAGCCGCTTTTCATCACCTCCGTGGGAATCTACCATCTTTTGCAGGATTATTGCCTTCAGCAAGTGGTTCTGTCTCCCTTAGTCTGTTCCCCAGGTAACAGCCAGAATAATCCTTTCAAAAGTCTATCCGATCACGTCCCTCCTCTGCTCGTAACCCTGTGACAGCGTCCCATTTTCACTCAGGAAAAGGCAAAATCCTTCCAGTGGGCCACCGAGCTTTCCCCGTTACTGCTCGTACGTGCTTTCCCCACCACTCAGCCTGCCGCCCCCGCCCCGGCCCGCCTGCTGCCCCTCACTGCACGCCAGCCGCCGCCCTCCCCTGGTAGGTAGCCATCACGTCTTCTTCACACCTTTGTTCAGAGCACATCCCCGTGGCTCTTAGCTTGACCGCTGTGCCACCGCTGCCCCGTCCCCTCCCCTGTGGCTTTCATCACCTTCTGATACACTGTGTCACTCACTCACTGTGTTGTTGCTTTTGGTTCATCCCCACCGCCTGGAAGGAGAGCTGCCCTGGGCCGGGGCTCTTTGCGCTGTAGTGGACAGTCACCAAGTATTGCCCGCACCTCGCGCAGGGACCAGCGCATGGTGAGGGGTCCATAAATGCCCGTTGACTGAGTCCTTTCTCCTCTCCTTGTATGGGCCGCCCACGGTCATGCCCTGTTCCTGCCGTCCCCCTGGATTGTCTCAGCCTTCCCACCCCTCTCCAACCACTGACCAGTGGCCCCCGCCCCCTGCGGTGCCCGCGAGAGTGCCGCTGTGAGGACCAGAGTTCCGTGCGACAGCTAAAACCTGTGCTGGCCGCACCCGGCGGCTCCCCTCCGCCGGTGGTCTGCAGTCCTCGTCTAGATCATGCCTGTGTTCCTCTGCGGTCCTTTATGGGCCCTGGCGTGAGGGCGCCTGCCACGTGGCTGGTGTGCGTGGGCCCAGAATGTGGGGCCCACCTTTTCCCGCCAGCAGGCGCAGGCGCAGGCGCAGACCAGCCGGCTTAGTCATAACTGCAGTCAGAGTCGGCGTGGGACGTCCTCGTAAGCCTTTCACTGGCTCAGACTGTTTCTTCAGCGTAGCGCACAGTTAATGTTTGCTGTGTCCCTCTGTTTACAGTGGAAAAGAAGAAGGAGACGATCACAGAGTCAGCTGGCCGGCAGCAGAAGAAGAAGATAGGTAAGCTGAGCTGTCGGTGAGCACGAAACGCGGGTGTTCCTGGGGGAGGTGGACTCTGCGCGGACGACGCTGTAATGACGATGTTGGCAGCGGTCACTCGTGTGTGTGAGTCAGTGCCCTCTGAGCGTTGGCTCGCGTCACCTTTCTCGGTTCTTCTCTCGACCATTTTGTGGGACAAGTTCACGCAGTTGCGCCCTGTGCTCTCAGCTTTGAAATCTCAGCTTTGGTTAAATGATGTTGGCAGCCGCAGCTTTTGAACTTGGCCGCGGGCTCCGGGCCTAGATTGTGAGATCACACAGTGTCTCGTGTCTGGAGTGACCGTTTCCATTGAGTCTGCGTTACCTGCGTTTGTCGCTGCCGAGGCTTCCTTCCTGAGGGCTCACGGGAGATGGAAATCCACGAGGGCAGGAGGTTTTCTGCTGAGTAATTCTCATCTCATCTGAACACTGGGGATGTGATTTTGGCTTTTCGGTGTATTTTAGAGTTTAATTACCAAATGTAATTCTCTTCCAAAAAGACAATTTATAAATGATTGGACGTGATTTGTGCTTATGATGCATCCTGACTCTGAAATCAGGGGAAAACCGTGTGTTTGGTTCAGACGCTGTGTTTCTGTACGTGGGTCACTGCTGCTCTGTCCCAGGAGAGAGTGCTGCCAGGCTGGTGGTGCCGGTGTCCTCTTCCGATGGAAGCTTTTCGGTTTAGTGTGGGGGAATCGGGGGTCTTCCCAGGGGCCTGCGTGCTCAGTTCTGTGGCCAGATGCTACCAGGCGTCTACTGTGTGGGGTTGGTCATCCTGGAGAAACACAGGGACACGCGGATAGGAGAGAGGGCGGGGACTGGGGGAAGCCCGGGGCTCTGGTTGGGGGAGGAGCAGACTGGGGTTGGCAGGAAAAGAGAGGGTGGTCTCAGGTCCGAGCACGCTGGGCGCAGCGTGCCTGTGTGACTGTGAGCGCAGGTGTTGGGCGTGCCATTGGGTGGTGGCTTTGGAGCTGGCAGAGGGAGAAAGGCTGCAAGGACACGTTGGAATCATAGGCTGATAGGTAGTGGTCGAGTCCACAGGGTGGACATGACCCCACAGGGAGGCCGCATGGAGTGAGCACCGCCAAGGCCAAGGGCCGAGGTCTGGTGGCACAGTTGGCAAGGGCAGGCGCGGAGCTCCGAGAGGGCACAGCCAGAGCAGCTGGGAAGCGGTGTGGTGGGCGCTGAGGGGAGCAGTCTGGGCAGGAAGGTCTGAAGGCGGATGTGTCATGTGTGAGGGGCAGGGTGGAGGTGCTGGTGTCGTGACGGAGGGCAGAGCCAGACTGCAGGTCAGGACACAGTGAGTGCCGCGGGACCCAGACTGGGCGCTCTGCCAGGCCGGACGGGAGAGGGATGCAGATGGGAGGCGGACAGCCCGCTGTCCTTAAATGGATGCCAGAGCGCCCAAACTCAGATGATCTCTGCGTGGACTGCAGCCGTGAATTGTCTGCTCACCGAAAAGAGAGGCGACGTCGTACGTATGAGGAGTTGAGTGTCAGAATCTTTGAGGACTCACCAGACACAGCGTTCATCAGGGGCTCTGGGAAGGACAGACGCCCTGCCCGTTCTCTAGGTTTGCAGGTTGTACTCTGAGAGGAAGTCCGACTGTCACAAATCTGTAGCCCTGAAGTGTGTGGTTGTGGTCGATGTGAAATTGTTCCTGAGCTTTCACCTTGACATTGGCGCCCTGAGGCCTGTCGTGGACAGCTCACCGGGTGCAGCCTGCCATTGGCACTGCCTCAGGGTTTGGTCCAGGGGTGCTGTGTCCTGGGCAGTGTCGAGACAGCACCAGAGGCGGTTTTCAGAACTCGAGCTTGAGCCCTGGCCGGGTGGCTCGGTTGGTTGGAGCATCACCCCGTGCAAAAGGCTGCAGGTTCGATCCCCTTTCAGGGCACATGCAGGAGGCAAGTGATCGATGTCTCTCTCACATCGATGCCTCTCTTTGTCTCAAAGCAGTGAACATATCCTCAGGTGAGGATTTAAAAAAATGAAACTTGAAAGATTTTCATTTATTTAAATTGAAATAGTTTGGTGCTCTGCTGCGGTGAATTTTCTGTTAGTGCTGAGAAAACAACGTGCCCGGTAATCAGCCCGTCTAGTTAAAGTGGGCGAGAGCGAAGCGGAAGTGCTTCCCTAGCCCCAGTCAGCGGGGTTTCCCCTCCGCCGGGCCCAGCGCTCTGTGCCCTGACCACGTCTCTGTTCCTTCCAGAGAGGCAAGAGGAGAAACTGAAGAATAACAACCGAGACCTGTCGATGGTAAGCATCCTAAGTATACCCTCCTAGGAAGCCACACGCTGAGTTTGAGCGAAGACCCTGATGCGCATCGAGGACACCGCGCTGACCTGTTCAGGAGTGTGGGGTCCCGCAGGCTGTGCACAGCGTCGGTGGCGCTGGGCTGACGGAGGAGAAGCGGTGCCGCGGGGCGTAACTGCTGTGGTGCCAGGAACGGCTCCGTCTGGCAGCCCAGGGACGTTGGCTGCTCCTTCCCCGCGGTTCTGGATCGGCCCCTGGGTTTAGGGTCTGCTCCTTCCTTCAGTTAATGCTGCACTTTGGTTGGGGGAACTGGTCACCCCAGTATGGGCGCGGGGCGTTTCCAAGGGCCTCCTTGTGCCCTTTGCCCCGGGAGGGGCCTCTGTCCTGAGGGGCAGGTGTGGTGTGCCGTGTAAGGCCAGGGGTTTGAGAGACCTTTGTCATATACCTTTATCTTGAAATCCTTACTAACATTTAGAGGTACATATAAAAAACATCACTTTTCTATTGACACAATTATTGCATGTTCACCATAGCAAATTTGGAAACTACCAAAAGGGGAGATATCGGTGCAGCTCCAACAACTGTTTGTCTCACACCTTAATGATTTCTGATCATTGCACCTCTATGACGCAGTGGCTAAGAAAGAAGTCAGCTGCCAGCAACAGCACTCCCTAACACTGGCTCACACAGATGAAGGGTTTTCCACTTGCTCCGGAGGTCAGGAGGTGGTGGCCCTGGGCTGGGGTGTCAGTTCAGTGACACCGTCCAGCGTGCAGGCAGCCCACCTTTGCTTCAGGCTGTTGGGCGTTCTGTCTGCCTTACCCTCAGGTCTCCTGCTCTTCGTTCCCAGCGAGAAGGAGGGGCGCGAGGGCTGGAGCAGGGTGCCAGCTTCTCCCTTTTCAGAGTCCCGGTCCCACTTGTGCTTTGAACTCACTGGCCAGAATCAGATGTCAGGTCGGTCCCCAGCAGGCAGCCAGGAGAAGAGGGCTGGCAGGCGTGGGCAGTCAGCCGGCAGATGGCTTTCGGCTATGGAGCGCCTTTGAAACGTGGCGTGGAAGCGAACTCTGGTGCTGTGCCCGGTGGTGCAGCTGCCCAGTGTGGAGTGACAGTGGGGTCTCCTTGCAGGTCCGCATGAAGTCCATGTTCGCCATCGGCTTCTGCTTCACCGCCCTGATGGGGATGTTCAACTCCATGTGAGTACCTCCTGAGCGGCTCCGCCTGCTGCTGCGGGGCGGTTCTTCCAACGTCCGGCACGGGCACGGGGCCAGTGTGCCTGTTGTCCAGACCCACGGGGTTGGCTGTTTGCGCCTGCCCTCCCCTTTCCTCTCTCTCCACGTCCTGCGTGCACTCACGCGGACGCAACCCGTGCACTTTCCCAAGTCATCTGAGAGGGCGCCACGGCCTTGCTGCCCCTCCACGCGTAACCCGGAGCGTGTGCTCCCTGAGGACACGACCTCAGTCCAGTTCTCACCGTTGGGGAGGCCTGGCTCTGACAGAGGACAAGTGTAGGGTAACCTCTTCACCCTTGTAACAGTGAGGGTGTCCTCTGTCCAAGGCAGAGCCTCGGGGGCGGTGGGGCCTCCAGAAGGAAGGCGGTCACACGGAGGCGTTCGGACGTTAAAGTGGGGTCTTCACCACCGTGCCCCCTGCGATGGTGAGGTGGGCCCGTGGTCCGGCCGGCCTGAGCGCTGGCAGGGCGGCTCCGACAGGAGCGGCCAGCTCCAAGGGGACACTGGCCCCTGTCCCAGCTCACCGGAACCATGCCACGAGGATGGGACTTTCTCTGCTCTTCTCCTCCTCTTCCTCCTGCTCTTCCTCCCCCGCTTCGTGTCTGACTGTCTGTCTGTCCGTCTTTCGCTCTCCCTGGAAAGGCCCCCTGGTCTGTTCTCTCCCCATATGTTCAGCGGTGCTTTATGCCAAGCACTGTGCCAGGTGTGGGAATGTGACGCGTAAGGCGCCCCCGCCCTCGGTGAGACCAGCAGTTCACGGGAAGACGAGACCGATAGATGACCACTCAGTGGATGTCGTTGCAGAAGTCTGGGGCGTGTGTGTGTGTGTGTGTGTGTGTGTGTGTGTGTGTATGTGTGGCACAGGAGGGAGAGAAAGTGATTGCTTCGGCCAAGGTGAGGCTCGGGGTGGGGCTCCAACAGCTTTACTACAGAATTCCCACTTGACTAATGAAGGTTCGGTAACGCGCCCAAGGTTTCTGGAAGTCTTGGCATTTCTAACATATAATTCTAAATTCAGTGCTTTCTCTTTTCCACGGCCACGCTGTGTCTCAGTTCTAGGGTGTGTAGTGCCGTGAACTGCCAGGCAGACCGAATGTTGAAAGGCGTATAGTTAACGCGCGGGCGTGGTTAGTGAGTGAGTGTCATCGGCACAGCCCCAGGACGCCTGTTCCTGGCTGTGCCCCTTCCTGGCTGAGTGCTGCGGAGGTGCTCGCGCTTCTGGTTTCTCACATGGTGTTTCTGTAGCTCCATGCGGGGGGTGAATCGCTGTTCTCTCTGGCCTTGGTCACTGCAGTGGCCTCGAGCCCTGCTTTGCTCAAAGTCAGCGTCTGGCTTACCCCTGCTCTCATGCGCAGGTGTGTCCGAGGAGGCGGGCTGACGCAGAAATAACTCGCCGCCTCGTGCTCTCGTGCGTCCTGCCTTAACGCTGTCGGAGCCCATGGCGCGGTCCTGCGGTCCCCCCTGGGTGCAGGCGCACGCGCCAGTCTGAAAGGCTGGGCCATGGGAAGGGCTTCACACACATTGTTCATCCAGGACCCTGAGGCTGAAAACATCAGGAGCCGCCAGTTCAGAGAAAGATGGATGGGAGCGCCTGCGTCCTCCCTGACGTCCGTGTGCCGAGGCCTCTCCGCTTCCTGAAGATCAAGGGGCTGGAAGCTCCATTTCGGTCCCAGGCCCTGCTCTGGAACTAAGAAGCTTGTCGGTCTTCCAAACACAACAGCCCTTTGTTTTTTCCTTTCCAGATTTGACGGCCGAGTGGTGGCCAAGCTGCCGTTCACCCCGCTCTCCTACATCCAGGGCCTGTCGCACCGGAACCTGCTGGGGGACGACAGCACTGACTGCTCCTTCATCTTCCTGTACATCCTCTGCACCATGTCCATTCGGCAGGTGAGGGCCGGGCCCCTGGTGCCGCGACCTTTTGGGGACCAAGGGACCACGTATACGGGGCGGGATGTCACCCAGCCTCTGGGTGCGATGGGCTGTCGGGTCTGGCGGCCCCACCTGGGTTTGCGCAGGTGTCCTCTCTGAAGGTCAGAGACGCCCCGAGCACCCGAGGAGGCGTTCCTCAGAAAGCGCCCGTCGGTGCGCAGCAAGGACGGTGCGTCCTCCCTGCTCTCGGAGCCCGCATCAGCCCTTCCCCCTGTAATGGGGGGTGGAGGGGGGGAGGCGTGTGCCGTGCCCTGGGGGTCTTTCACTCGCTTGTTCTAGGGCCCCGGTGTTCCAACTACTGCTGCTTGAGGGGAGTGTGGGTCGGGGTCACTGGCCCTCAGGGACGGGCGGTGGCTGCAAGCCCAGATGAGTTCCACGGAGCGCGCTTGGAGCTGCCAGGTTCCCTCTTCCTGGTGGATGTCCAAAGGCACAGGCGTCCTCCTTCCTGTGGTGCTTCCTCTCCGCCAGACACTGGCGCCTTCTGTCACTTCCGGAACCCAAGCAAGCGGGGGATTTGGTGACTTTAAGTTACTCAGAGTTGAGATGAGGCCACAGCTTGGGTCAGACGTTCACAGTGGAAATGAAAGAACGAAGGGAGGAAAGACAGCGGGAGGAGCCCCGAGGGCTGGCTTCCCTCTGGTCGGTGAGGGGGTCAGGCAGGAGGGCTGGAGGGTTACGTGCTTTGGGGGGGACTGGATAAGGGGGAGGGTTCGTATTTCAGGGGCCGCTTGGTGTCTAACTTGCTGCCCTCCGGCCGGCGGCGCAGCAACTAGGACCACGATTCTTCAGTGTTGGTTGCGGAGTGCGTCTGAGCTGTCCTCGCTGTCTTCAGCTGATGCTCTCCTTTCCTCTCCAGCTCTCTAAGG
Organism: Micronycteris hirsuta; assembly: GCA_004026765.1. Classification (NCBI taxonomy): domain Eukaryota; kingdom Metazoa; phylum Chordata; class Mammalia; order Chiroptera; family Phyllostomidae; genus Micronycteris; species Micronycteris hirsuta. Next base: position 6,944 of record PVJI01018459.1, on the reverse strand, counting down.
CAGTGGCTTCTTAACTCCCTGTGCACGTCTTAAAGTGCCTACGTACTTCCCCGCCATTAATCTGTCTTGTCTGTGGTGGTAGGATAGACGTCACTCGAAATTGCTCCTGTGACCGTTTGTAACCTGCAGTTCTGTGACATTAGGTGCATTCCCCTTACTGTGCAACTGTCACTGCTGTCCAGCTCCAGAACTTCCTTTTTATTTGTTTTGAAGACTTTACTCATTTTTCAGAGGGGGGAGGGACAAAGAGGAGGAGTTAAACACTGATGTGAGGGATGGACATTGATTGGCTGCCTCTTGCACGCCCTTGACCAGGGACAGCTGTGGCTCAGGCCTGCACCCTGACCGGGAATTGATCTAACGACCTTTTGGCCACAGGCAGGCGCTCTGCCCACTGGGCCCCACCGGCCGTAGCGGCTCCGTCCCTAGAACTTCTTGATCTCAGACTGGAACTTGTCCCGGTGAGACACTAGCTCTGCACCCCGCGCCCCGCCCCCGGCAGCTGCCGTCCCACCTCTGTCTCCGTGAGTCCGACCACCCTGTCTGTGGGGTCGGCCGCATTAGTAAAATCACTTAGTGTTGTCGTCCTTTTGTGACCGGCATAACGCTTTCAGGATTTTTTCTGTGTAGGCAGAATGCCCTTCCTTGGTTAAGGCCAAATACTGTTTCCCTGTCACGGTGGTCCGGCCCCCACTCTGTTTGCCCTCCGCCTGCCCGTGTCCACAGCAGTTGCTGCCCTTGGCCGGGGTGTCGGTGTGTCTGTCTGAGCCCTGGTTTCAGAGGCGGGCCACCGAGGTCGCGGGCGGGCCCGGGCTGCAGGTGTGCGTGAGCCGCCCGCTTGCTTTGCGCGGCCGCTGCACCGTCTTTCCCGGCACCGCTGACTGAGGCTCCGGCTGCCCGCCCACCGGGGCTGTTCACTAACGGACACAAGTCATTTCTCGGGTTTCAGCTTCAGGGAGCGAGGGCCTCGATTTCCTTCATTCAGGCTGATGTGTGTAGCCCGTGGGTAAAAGCCACGTGGGCGGGACGCACGTCCCTCCGCCAGGGGTGTGGCCTCGCGTGTTCTAACGCGCAGGTCCTCCTGGGGGTGGGGGGGAGTTGGTGCCGAGCTGGGGAGTGCGGTGCGCATGTCTGTCGGGAGAGGTTTCCCAGAGTCTGCAGTGGATGGGACTGGATGCTTCTGTCACCAGGCGTCCCGGGTGTGTGTTGGAAGGTCTTTTCCTGTGAAAGATTGGGACCGCGCTTACCTGGGTCAGGTGGTCACATCTCTAAACGGTAACCAGCTCACTTCCTTTACTGACGTGATGATGGTTTATCAGACCCGCGAGCTCCGGGGGTCCCTTCGTAGCAGCAAAGCACCTTGCCTGTTGGGGAGGAGGTGTAACCCTTGGTGGAATGAAGGGTTGCTTTCTGCTCCCGCATTTCTCCTGGATCCTTAAGAGAACTGAGGATCGCATGAGTGACCCTCCCTTGATAGATTCATCTGTCTATTTATTCATGCAACAAAGTCGAGCAAATACATGTGTAGACTCAGTGCTGTGCTCCGTGTCCGGTTGGAGACAAACTGACACAGGACTGCGGCCCTCGTCCTTGTGGGGCTTATTAGTTTTTTTTTAAATAAAAAGGTTAATTTCCCACCTGTAGCTTTGCTTTAAAAAAAAAAAACATGATCAAATATGAAGGTGTAGAAGTACGTTTAAAGTTATGTCTGCTATGCTAACCATCCCAAGTATTTGTGAGTCTGGTCACATGGAACTTCCGCACTCCAGGACGTTACTGGTTGTGTGGTTTGCCATTGACTTAAGAGCTTTCGAGGGAGAGAAATGCCGTCGCGCTGATCACACAGCACGGGGCTCAAGTGGGCTTACAGCCGTTCCCGTGGGAAGTAAGGCGATAACTAATGAACAACAACACAGAATAAACTGCGTGTTGTCCACTCACAACTGTAGGCCTGCTTTGGCCCCGCCCGGGTCTGCTTCACAACGGGGTGGGGGGCAGGACCGCATCGTCGGGCTGAGGATCCCATGGGCGCGCAGGCTGAGGGTCCTCTCTGAGCCTCGGTTTTCACGGGGGTGGGGGGTGGGGAGGGCACGGGTCTGCGGAGCGTCAGGGCAGCAGCCGGGTATGGAGACAGCTCTTCTCAAGGTCGCACGGTCCCCTTCCTCCCGCATCCTGGGGCGTGTTTAAAGTGAGTATTTGTTCCCACCCCAAGATAGAATAGAGTTCCTTTTCACAGATTGAAACGTAGTGTGTCGTGTTAACTGAAAGCAAGTCTAATTACCTGTTCTCGTTTTATCTCTCTCCATCTGTTGACGTGCTGTACGTTTGGTAATTAACGATAAGCCACCTTGGCCTTCCCGGCGCAGCCGTGGCCCCGTGAGCATGGGCAGCAGTGGACGCGCGGGCCGCCGGCTTCCCGGGAGCTCCTGCCAAGTCCGCCCAGGGCGGCTGGGCGTTTCCTTCTCGCCTCCGTTAAGGGGCTGCGTGTTTGTGTCCTTACTCCGAGTCAGTGGACTGAGGTCGGGGTATCTCCTCTGTGTGAAGCACTCCACATCTCAGTGAAACTCCGAGCAAGCTTAGCTGGCAAACAGCCGGGGGCACCAGTCCCTCTCGGAAGCTCACGGACCTGGGAAGCTGGGAACAGAACTCTCTTCTTTGGAAGCGAAAGGATGAGTGGGTCTGAGGGGATGTGGAATAGAGGGTTTCTTCTCCGTTTTTCTTTTGTCACCCACGCATTAGCGTGTAACTTGAAGGGGGAAGGCTACGCTGTGACAGCGTGTCAGTGAGACTTCGGCGTGGTCTCCTGAAGCGGGTCTGCGCAGTCGGGCGGGACAGAAGGAAGTGCCGCGGTGTCCAGGGTTGCTGGGACGGAGCTGGAGACGCCGCCGGGCGCCGCTGGCCGTCCCTGTCCCTCACAACTCAGCTCGGGTCCGTCCTCTTCCTAGTGCTGCGTGTAGGGCCAGGCTCAGTCCCCCCGGTCTGCAGGCTCCTCCCCCTCGAAGGCGTTCACCGGCTGTGTGGTGGCGCCGGGGCTGGCCGGTTCGGTTGGTTTTAACCCTTCCGGCCGACCTCCGTTTGAAGGTGCCGTCCATTCCCTTTGGGCCTCCATGAAATCCGATGAGAAGTTTGAAGTTTGGTTTTTAGCAATTTGACTATGATAGGATGGAATTTTTTTTTTTTCCTGCTGGGTGTTCATTGAACCGCAGACCTTTCGGCCGTAATCTCTGTGGGTGTTTTTTCTGCCCCTTTCTCTCCTCTTCTGTGATGCCAGTTAGAGGCCAGGTTTTCTGGGTCACGTCCAACAGGACGCGTCCCTGAGCTTCTGGTGGACGGAAAGTGCAGGCAGGCGTCGGCCGGTGCTGCTGTGGTCGAGGGGACGGCGACGCTCAGCCTTCACCCAGGCCTGTGATCAGGGGGCCGGGGGCCGTTCCTGCATCACGTGTTTACAGGAGAGACTTAACTGAAGGGGGACGGCGGTGTCATCCAAGGAGAGCCGTCCTAAGGCCTGGCTTCGTTGGTGAGAGTGCGGTTTCCCTAAGGCTAAGGCTGCACACGGCATGCGCAGAGCACTTGCACTGAAATAACCAGTGCTTGGGTCATGTCAGGTCGGGAAACTCAGTTCAGTGTTCCCGGAGGGAGCCCTCGGCCGGGGTCACGAGGAGCGCCCGGCACTGAGCTCCAGGTGCACGCGCTTTGGGCCCGGCTGCTGCGGGCGCCAGCCTGCGCTCGTCCTCGTGGCTGCGGGTGGCGTCGGGGCCGCCCCCGTGTGGGGCAACGCTCGCTCATGCTCCACGGTGTTTGTTTTCACTCCGCAGCTGGGACTGTGGACAGTCTGCCCTTCGGAAGCGTGTGTCCCTCTCCTTTCAGTTGTCCTCTGTAAGTCTCTGAGCTTGTGCCTGAAATGGCACGCGGGGCTTCACGCTGGGTTTGTCTCTGTGGCGATAAAGACCCATTTAGCAAGCGAGCGAGGACGTGGGTCTGCTTTGTCTGGACCGGGTCACTGTGTTAACGAGACAGCTGTGTTCACCATCTTACTGCTTCACATTCTATCTTTAAAGTAACTCCCGACAGTGCCTTGCTTACCCCTGGATACAACGTAGGTGGTGAGTAAATACTGGTTAAGTAAAAGCAATGGGAAATTCGTGACACTGTGTCCCTTGGTCGTCTCCTTGCTTTGTCAGTGGACATTTAGAGGCAGGCAGGTGTAGCTGTCTGTGCTGAGCGAGTCGCGCATCGTCCGGCCTTGCTAAGGAGAAGTGGCTGCTCTGCTAGTGCCTTGTCTTCTTCACTTGTTCCCAGATTTCTTTTTAAAGTAAAGCGTGAGCTGTAGCGTTGTGAACAAATGAAGTATCTTACAGTAACTGTATTTCCGTGAAATCTTCGGGCTGTGACTTCATGCTCTCTTGCAGTCTGCTGGAGTCTGACAGGCTGGTGTCAGAAGTGCATGGAAGCGCCCAGCGCTCTGCCCACCAGTCCTTCCTGCCGCAGCATTGGGGGCGTGTGCGGTTCAGGGAAGCCCGGCTCTGGGGGTTCCGGGGTGCCTTCCACACACACAGTTGGCGCTCAGTGACCACGGAATGATGAGTGTGGACACGCCAATCTGCCTGCCGCGGTGTGCTGGGGTGGAGGTGGGGGTGGAGTTCACTCTGAGACTGGAATGGTCACGTGGGAGGTGCTGGTTAAGGAAACACATTCGATTAAGAATGAAAACACATGGTTTTTCATTCTAACCCTGCTCTTCTTTTAACTTTGAAGGAGCCATCCTAGTTTTCTGGGTTTTAATTAGAATTCCTCAAATATAACATGGGAGAATTGAGCAAGCACAGTCAGATGATCTTTAAGGATTTTCCCTCCTCTAAATTCTGCACAGAATCTTAACGACCGATCCTTATTAACCTCTGCGCTTCATCAGCCCCCCTCCCCCTCGTGAGAGCGTGCCAGTGAGTCCCCGCCCCACGGTCCCCGAGCTCACTCGGTGGCCGGCCCACCTGCACCTGTCTGCTCCCGCAGCCAGGTCACTGTCTTGATCCCGCACTGTTTCTGCTGGTTTTACTCGTTGTTGGGTTGATGTAATTTAATGCTTTGTTAACTGACTAAGTCTGAGTATGAAGTAGTAGTTTTTGTGAGAACTGGCTTTACTAAAGGTGAGTTTCTAAAAAAACTGTGGTGTCCGATCCCGGTGGGACCACTGGAAAGGCTGGGGGCCATGCTCAACTCCGGGAGGGGCTGGGCCCAGGTGACTCTGCCAGGGTCCGAGTCTCCTCGCTTCTTTGAGGAGATCGGAACAGAACGTTTAGGTCCCAACCTTCGTGATGCTATAATGACTGACCCATGCAGGAGACCCGCACTCAGGGAAAGGCCTTCCCTCGCACACGGCTGTGAGTGTGCTTAAAGCCTGTGTGCCGGAACGGAAGACGGTCTCTTTGTATGGTTCTCCACGGGGAAAGACCAGCTCCTTTGGTTCGTGGACAGAAGTCCCTTCAGGTGAGGGGACTTCTGTTCGTGGTCTCTGCCGTGTCGCGGGCCTTGTAAAAAGCACGCGGCAGCAGTCACCCTGCGAGCTCATCCCGGGATGCTGGTCTGCATGGTGCACCCTCCGCAGCTCGTGGTGAAACCCAGTCTTTGCTCCATCTTCCTCGCAGAACATCCAGAAGATCCTCGGCCTTGCCCCTTCGCGAGCTGCCACCAAGCAGGCCGGAGGGTTCCTGGGCCCTCCGCCGCCATCTGGGAAGTTCTCCTGAAGCTGAGAAGAACCAAGACTCCCGTCACTGTCAGAGATGCTCAGAGTCGACCAGCAGACGCTTCGTAGCCGAGCCGTGGGCGCCGCAGCGCTCGGCCACTTTCTAGTCTCATTCCAGGACATCCCGGGCGGGATTTGAATGAGAACGGCACCCCGCAGACAAGCAGGCCGGCACGTTCGGCCCAGGCCGGGCCTCCACATCGCGTGCTGATCAGGGAAGTCCCGGCGGGGCTTCCGTGACATGGAACTGCCTGTTCCTGGGGGGCCGACTCTCGAGACCGCCGCGAGCCCGCACGCTGGTCCTCCCCGAGCATCTCGCAGTGGGAAGACAAGTGTAGCTTTCCTCTAGTTAGTGACTCTTAATCGGAACTGATTGTATGTGTGTTTTTTAAGCCAAATACATGACCTGCAGTCAATAAAGAGGCCAAGATTGTGGCTGTTTCGCCTGCAAGGAGAGATCTGGGTGGTTTTGCCACATTTCCACACACGTGTGTTTTGTAATCTTAACGTAAAGGTAACGCTGGCCAGGAAGGGCTAGAATTCAAGTGTTTCATGTCTTGTTTTGTCATGTTTGTCCCCTGTGCTCCAGCCGTGCAGCTGTCCTGCTCCAGGGACTGGAGAGGGGTGGGGACTCGCAGGGACAGAGACTGCCTGGTCGTCCCGCCCCAGGCTGCCTGCTGGGCTCTCCTGTAGGTGCCCGCGGTGAGACTGGGACGCCGGGAAGCCGAGCTGCCCCGTCGTGTGATGCAGACTCAGAGACACAGGCCTGCTGCAGCCTCACAACGAGCTGTTCTCATTACTGGCCCTGAAAGAATGTCAGGACTCGTCATCTGGACAACATCAAACCAGACCATCGCTGGGTTACTGGAGCCGATGTCCTCACCAGGAAGCCCGTGTTCCTGTGGAACCCGTGGTTGGGCTGCTCTGCCTGTGTAAGGGACGGCATGTCCTCTTTCTCGTTAAAAGGAAGATGGAGCATCCCTGACCCTGTGTTAGGCTGTGTGTGCTCGCAGCCCGCTGAGGCCGTGCGTGTCTCCTCAGTGCAGGCACACCTGAACTTCTTCGCAGGGATTTCTTAGATCCCCGCACCTGAGCCCGGTGGGACTGGACAGCGCGTGGGGGTCGGTGTGCATGCCTCGGGCGGGGCTGTGGGCCCTCCCCCGAGGGCCGCCCTCTGCAGCGGGTCGGGCTGGACACGAACCCC
>PVJI01018458.1:0-33303 GCA_004026765.1 Micronycteris hirsuta | reverse complement strand
TCTCTGGTTATGTTTTTCTTGCTTTTTTCTTTTGTTGATTATGTTCCAGTTAAAGGTGAGATCATATGGTATTTGTCCCTCACCGCCTGGCCTACTTCACTTAGCATAATGCTCTCCAGTTCCATCCATGCTGTTGCAAATGGTATAAGCTCCTTCTTCCTCTCTGTGCAGCCAGGATTTTGAAACCTAATTCTTTTTTTTTTTAAGATTTTATTTATTTACTTTTAAAGAGAGGGGAAGGGAGAGAGAAAGAGAGGGAGAGAAACATTGATGTTCAAGAGATCCATTGATTGGTTGCCTCTCCCACAGCCCCAACTGGGGACCTGGCCCACAACCCAGGCATGTGCTCTGACTGGAAATTGAACCAACGACCTTTCGGTTCACAGGCCCAACACTCAACCTGCTGAGCCACACCAGCCAGGGCTAAGACTCTCTCATTCTAATCAGCTCAAAGACCCTTAGAATTTTAACTACCTAAGCGGCAGAGAGACAGGGGTGCAGAGGGACACTGTGCGGAGCTCATACCCCCTGAGGAATCCTTACAGCGGCCCTTTGCTGGTGATCGTGGTGCGTGGTTTGTTGGTTTATTTTTGAGCACTTGGAGCCAAGCATGTGCCAAGCATTTTCTGTGCATTATCCCAGTGGTGGCCCACTAGGATTCTCATCCTCATTTTTCAAATGAGGGAACAGGGGTACATAGAAGCCAAAAAGCTTGCTCTAAGTCACAGAGCCAGCAACTGGTAAAGTGTGATTTGGAATCAGGCCCATCTGACTCAAAGCTGGTGTTTTAAACCACTTCACCCCACCCCATCCCACTCCTTTTTGCCCTTTCTTCTGGCGAGGGCCCGGCCTTTCACAGATGATGTTCCATTAATGTAAGGCCATCTCATCACAATCTAACGAGCTACAGCAGCAATTTTCCTCTTGTGGCACATATAAACTAATTAGTAAAATTCTGCGGCACACCAAAAAATATGGTATATTTTTTTAGCTGACCTGACAAAAGAATAGGTATAAGTTTGATCATTCATACCGGACGGCTATTGTTTTGGCTGTTGTCAGTTTTTTGTATTTGACAATCTAGGGGAAAAGAGGTCAGTGCCCCTGACTAAATAGTCAGGCATTGCATGTTTTAAAAATTCTTGCAGCGCCCCAGTGTGTCGCAGCACACCTGTTGAAAATTGCTGAGCTCAAGCACCAGCCTAAGGCCCAGTTTCACCTGGTAAAGGTAGCCATATCTGAAGATGTGTTTTCTGGTGACAGAGGACTCAGAGTCTTGGATATAAGGGCATTGAGGCAATACAACAGTGTGGACAGTGCAGTGGGTTCAGGCTCTAGATATCTAGGCCTTGGTGGCCTCATTATTAAATATTGCTCCAGCTGTGTGACCACATGATAGTCACTTAACCTCTCTGAACTTTAGCACACTCATAAAAAAATGTGGATAATTATTAACCCTACTCTGCTCTTTCGTGGGGTTGTTGTAAAGCTCAACTGAAATAATGGAAATCAAATTGCTAGGGAAAGCCCATGAGTTTTTTAAAAAAGTGCATGGGAAGGATAAACACCAAATTCATGATGCTGGTGACTTGGGGAGGGAATGGAGGACGTGACTGAGGAGGGGAATAAAGGAATTTTCAATTGTATTGGCTTTCTTAATTTACTTAAGTTGGATGGTGGGTACATAAATATGTCAGTTATTCTCAATACTCTTTATGTCTGAAATTGTTCAGAATAAAAATTTCTGCGGGCTAAAGAAACATAAGGGACAGGCCATCTGGCTGGGGCTCCCTCCCTCACCAATACTCTTCTCCTTCTTCTAGACGTGGGAAACCACTGCAGCCATTTGGGAGGACCCAGGGACTTGGACAAGACGCTGAGGGGCAGAGGCAGCCCTCCCACACCGCCGCAGGAGGCCTCCCTGGCTGTGCGTGGCGTGCTCCAGGAGCTGGCCTCCATCAGGCACTTCCTGGAGAAGCGTGAGGAGAGCCGAGAGGTGGCCCGGGACTGGCTGCGTGTGGGCTCCGTGCTGGACAGGCTGCTCTTTCGCGTATACCTGCTGGCGGTGCTGGCCTACAGCGTCACCCTGGTCACACTCTGGTCCATCTGGCAGTATTCCTGATAAGTACGGCCCAGCAGGGGAAGGTGCTGCTTAGGAGGGGGATGGGGTGTTTCAGGGCCCAGGGAACGCCAGGGATATTCTCAAAACACATACACAGTTCCACCCCTGTTTCCAATGCTAATTTATCCCAGCAATCCCGAACCAGGGCCTGAACTCCTCCCCAAACACCTTAGTGTTCAAGACCCTTACAATCTCCCCTGCCCCCACCTGTCCATTACGGCTTTAAAACAAGTTGCCTTAGATCAGAAGAAAACCATGCATCCCCTAACTTCATTCTATATATCTATCATTAAGCCTCAGTTTCCCCATTGGCACCTTCCTAAATAAGGCACTTTGGAATTCTGCTCATCTCCCTTAACGTTGTTTTTAGATTGAAGGCAAACCAACTCTCTACTACTTGGGCCTGATAACTGCATTAGGTTCATCCAAGTCTAACTTCTTCACCTCCCCTGTGACCACATCCTTGAACACCTATGTGTCATCAGATGGTGGGGGTGGGGGTAATAAAATGCGATAAATCCCCTACTTGACCATTAGTCAGGAGCTGGCTGTGTGGATGAAGAGGTTTAGTTACTGGTGAAAATGAGGCTGGAGGGTTACCTATGATTTCCATTGTTTGGTGCTTCCTGCCCCTAAGGAGTTGGGTGGTGACCAAATGATGTCTGTTGTAAAGAAGAAACAGCCCTGATGGGTGTGGCTCAGTGGGTTAGGCATAATCCTGCAAATCAAACGATCACTGGTTGGATTCCTGGTCAGGGCACATGCCTGGGTTGTGGGCCAGGTTTCCAGTTGGATGCAACCAACTGATGTTTCTCACCCTCTCTTTCTCCTTCCCTTCCCCTCTCTAAAAATAAATTAATTTTTTTTTAAAAAAGAAGAAGAAACAATAGGATGTGGGATTTAAGGTGGGAGGGTCAGGACCATGAACACTTAGCAATGGAGAGGTGGGGAGAGGGCAACTCAGTTCTGTGATCTCTGGAAAGATGCTGGAAGGATCCACAGTCCTCCTGCAAGAGAATCCTGCCGAGGTGATCAGAACATCAGCACCATGGCCAGCACCAGCGGGTTTGGCCTTTGAAAGATGAAGACAGCGTGGTTTTAGTTTTATTTTTTTTAAATCTCCGTTGGGAACCCTCGGCCGCCAGCCCCTGGCACGCCTGCCAGCAAGCAGGACCACGAGAGAGGCAGGGGCAGCATCCTGGCGTGGCCTTTCATTGCACCTGCCACTTCTGGCTCCCTCTCCCAGACATCAGGGTTTGAGACAGGCTGAGCGGCACCCCACCTCTATTAGTGCGCCCCCTGACGCGCACTGAGAGGGAAGGAGTGCCAGGACCACCAGCGGCAGCCACTTCAGTGTCCTCCAGGTTTGCCTGAGGCTTGCCCTGATTCTCCCTTTCTCCTGGCAGCCAGGTCCTTCCCCCTGTCTTGGGCTGCTTGTCACTCAGAGAAAGACATTCACAGGGACTGAACATACCAGGCTACAGGGAAAGGACCCCAGAGTAATATCTGGAATGACTTGCTCCTGGATGGCCAATTTTAAGGGATTCCGAATGAAACACCTGAAGCTATACCTTCCCTTGATCACAGACTCTGCAGTTCTACTTCGTAGACGGTCGTAGGCAGAACCTTGGACCCTTGGGAGCTGCCTGTCTGAAAGAGCCTAGAGGCTGAGGGAGGGGGCTTGTCTGCTTCAGCTTCTGTCAGCTTCGTGTCACCCAGGCTCCTGAGCATGCAGCAAAAACTCATTAAACACTGTCTAGCTGTCTGTTGGTTCTTAAGGTGAATGGCCATGAGGTATTAGGTGCTACGTTCACCTCCACCCCAGACATATGTGCTTTTGGTATTAGTTACAGATTTTATATTTATCTTGGTTTTGTTGGTGGTAGGTATCAGGGTCTCCCAGCAAAAAACAGTAGCTTGTGGGGCTGTAGAGTAGCCCCCATTCACAATTGTTGCTTCATACTGAGTAGAGGTTTTTTCATCCAGTGCTCTCAGGATGGTCCCTGCGGCACATATTTGGAGCCTGGTCTTGGGACCAGGAGTTGCCCCACTGCATTTGAACTTACTAAGCCAGTCATGCTGTGATGAGTCTCATGTCACAGGCCAGAGAGAGAGAAAGTTGGACAGTCTAGCACTGTCGATGCACCGCTGGTCAGGTCAGTAAGTGGGCGGCTATTGACAAAGCGTCCAACCAGAGAGCTAGTAAGACACTAATCAACCTATCGATTCCTCATCTCCCCCTCCCCATCCCTCGCCCACAATCATTGGGGCAACAGAGCCCAGCATTAAGGCAGCCAATTAACCACCTCAAGAATGAGCTGCCACGTGTAACATCTTCTGCTCCACTAACCACAGCCAATCAGCTCATCGATCCACATCCAGGCTGCACTGCCCAGGGGTGGGAAACTTAGGCTACGGCCAGGGAACCCCCATCACACTAACTCTTGTCACCAGCACTGACCCTGGACCTCTCCCAAGGAGACCTCTACCCTGCCTGGGATACGAGAAGACCCAGAATCTTTCTCTCAGCTGTTATATTCCCAGCATCTGTGTCCTTCCCTCCTCCTGCCACTTCAGTTCATTCCTTCTCCTCTGTCCTAATCAGAGAGAGAACATCAAACACCACCGTGTCTTTCTCAGTGCTTCTGAGAAGCTCGTCGCTTCTGTATCTCATCTCTACTCCTTTCTATTCACCTATGAACATTCCCAGTTCTCACTCCCTTTCCCATCTACTCACTTTCCAAAACCTGTCATTTCTACTCAAAAGATCCCATCAAAGGCCTTGAAAGTACCCAGCCCTCTGTACGCTCCACACTGTGGAGACTGCTGTAGGCATCTCAGGAACCTGCCTGTCCTGCGGAAAGACGGCTTCCCCATTCGCTCCATGACCTCAGGGCCCATGGCTGGACTGGACGTTCTATGGCTTTCAGGACAGTCCAGGGAGACTAGCGGAGCTCAGAGCCAGGAGATGGGCTTAAGGGTGATTTCCCTGAGAGACTAGGAGGAGGACAAGCTGCCTGGAGGGGTGAAGGAGGGGGAGGGAGAGCATGTGGAGAGGTGTTTCAGCATTCCCCAGCCAGATTCTCCTCCCTCCCCCACCTCCCTCTAGCCTCTGAATCAATACATTTGGAATCTAATCTAATAACAGAGATTTAACGAGGGGATAATGCGTGTGCATCGGCCTGGCGCTTTGTCTCTTCTTTCAAGCGGCAGCTGGGGCCCATTATCTGGGGACAATGCCCCATGCTAATCACTCCTCTCTCCTCCCAAGTGTTGGGGAGGGGTGGTGGGCAAGAGAGGGCAGCTCCTCCCCTGATTGGAGGGCAGTGGAAGGATGAGTGGGGTGGAGGGAGAAGTGGAGAAGGACCTGGACAGGGCCCCAGAATTTTGTGGACCGGACACCAACGCACTGGCCTTCTCCCCCAGCCCACACTGTCCGCCCTGCCAGGCAGAGTAGAGCCCCACAGTGCACACAAACAGCAGATAATTACCTATCAGCTGCAGCACCAGTGGCTGGGAGTTGGGTGGGTTTTGTTGCTTTTTTTTCTTTCCTCTAACTCGGTCCTCTATAATTTAAGCTCTCCCATTAAGGACTGTGATTGGCCAGCCCTTCCTGCCATGGCTTGAGAATCAAACCCTGGCTCTAAAGACCATGAATACCCCTCTCCAAAACAGAAGCCTGCTTCCACATCCTCTGTCTCTTCTATCTGGGAACTGATCAAAAAAAAAAAAAAAAAAAAAAAATCTGAGCTGTTCTAAATTAAAATGACAGCGACCAGAGAGGTGAAGAAAGGGAAAAAACAGCCAGCCTGTTCATCGCTGTGGGCCAGGTCTGACGAAGACTGCTCACACACTTTAGTGTATGTTGACACTTCCGATGAATTTCCAGGTGGCTACTTCCACGATTATTCTGAAGAGAGAATAGCCAGGCACCTTTGAACTGCAGGAGCCTCTGCTTCTGATTTACAGATGAACTTTCTGGACTTGCCTACAACCTATCCAAGAGATCAAACTCTTCCTTCTTGGATTCTGCGCCTACCCCAGAAATACCCTCTTTCAGCTTCTGCCATCCATCCCCTTCGCTACAGTTAATGTAAACCCTGTCAGGAAGGCTTACATCTCTCTTCCCCCCACTTGGTGCATAAATACACAAAACTCCTGGCAATGCCCTGTTGTCTTTCCTACTTAGCCACACTGCTGGGGAAACAGACGCCAAGCCCCAAGACCCAGAGCTGACATCACCGCCTCCTTCACCCCTGCCCCTCCTTCTCCTCCCTCTTCTTTCCTTCTTCTGCTAGCAATGGCCTAATAAACCCTTTCTGTTAAAAAGGCTTGCAGCCATGAAAGTTCAAAATTTTTGTTTAACAGACCTTATACATGGACTTGACCTGCGGGAGGAGGTGTGGAGTTTGGACTGTAAGAAGAACTTCCTGATAATCATATTCCCGACATGAATTAGATTGGGACTCTAAAAGGGAAAGAGTGGAGTCCCATTTCCTAGAAGGCTTTAAAGAGAGACTTTTACTTAGGTTGGGGAGGGGCAGACCAGGGAGAGAAGCCTTGCCTCAGTTTCCACCATCAGACTGGAACTGGGAGGGCGCCCAGAGCCGGGGCCCGGGAAGCCTGCCCACTCTCATTCTTTTCTGCAACCCATGCACTGGGGACAATATGAGTGGGCTGTCCAAAACGCGCGCTTTCGTCCCGTCACGTGCTCGCCGTGAAGCCGGAGACAGCACGAACCCCTCTCATCTGTCAGATGGCTAGCGTGTTAGACCTGGGTCCTGGGTGCTGCAGGGCATCATGCTTCCGGTGGGGGCAAAGCCCAAGGTGGTCATGAAGCTGGGGCGAGTCAGCCGTTCCTCACCGGCTCACTCACGTTCCGCATGGGTGAGAACTCCTCCCGGGGAGAGTGGAGGAAAAGCCTTTATCCTTCTGGTCCCCCTTTCCAACATGGACAAGGCAAGTGAGCTGGTCACTCACCACAAGGCCAGTGTGAGCTAAAGTTCCTGTTGCCACCAGGCTAGATTCAGGCCTCTGTGTCCCATACCCCTGCGTCCCTTTTTGTCCCATTACTTCCCCCACCCCTCACCCCAGCACACGTTAATCTCCTTTGCAAAGAGCTCTTCCCTAAAACCACAGCATTGAGTTCCTGCTGTAGCAAAGTGTATAGGTGCTGGCAAAACTTGGGTGGCCTATCCTTACCTCTGCTGGGTCTCTCCTATTCAGTTACACCTCCTGTCTCCCTGTCTGCAAAGAGAGCTGAACTATTGGTGTCCATCTTTGGCCAAGGGCAGCCACAACCCTGTCCTTCTAAGCTATGTCCACAGGGTGGCAGCAAAGTCCAGAAGTTGTATGGAAAGGAGCTTACGTAATATTTTATTGCCCCCCCCCCACGTCCCCATGTCTCTGCAGGGGGGCTCTGAAGCCCCCTTCCTTCTAAGGCAGTCCTTTCCTTCTGGCTAGCAGTGAGGATCATGTTCTGGAGTGCTTGGTGCCCTATTCCCCCTCCCCTCATCACACTGACTGGTCCCTGAGCAACTGCCCCTCTTGCTTATGTGTTTAGGCTCGGACCCCACCTCTAGCCACACACTTAGCTGCTTTTCCACTTTCTGTTTGTGCTGGGAAGATTTTGATGCCTTAGGGTGAAGCTGTTTTACTCAAAACGCATACCATGTATTCAGGCCCATGAGGACTCTCAGCCCTCATCTCTGTGAGGATTCTGCCCACATCTCTAGGGCCTCGACTGCAGCTCATCCCACACTGGCTCTGAGACGGACATCAGTGGTCCTTAGGAGAGAAGGGTGAGAGTAAGGAGCTGCCCAGCCCAGAAGCGGGGGAGGCGGGCAGGGGCACAGTTAGACGGGGAGGGTGGGTCACCGGGAGATACTCACCCAGTGGCGCCACGGTAAGGACTGAAGAGGTAAAGTTGCTTTCAAATGGGGTGAAATGGCATGACTTTTTGCCCATTCCAGGGCAATGCCCATAATTTTGCTGTTGCTGCATGCTAGCTGTGTGTGTTTCCGGCTGCTGCTGTAACAAATGACCAACTTAAAACACAAATTTTTTATGTTATAGTCTGGAAGTCAAAAGTCCAAAATGAATTGGCAGGACTGCGTTCTTTCTGGAAGCTCCTTGCTTCTGCCAGTTTCTAGAGGCTGCCTACACTCCACGGCTCATGACCTCTCCCTGATCTTCAAAGCCAGGGGTGTGACATCTTCAGCTTTTCCCGCTTGGTCCCATCTCCTCCCCTGACTCTTCCGCCTCCCTCTTTCCCTTATAAAGACCTTTGTGATTATAACGGGCCAGCCCAGGTAATCAGAATAATGTCTCTCTCTCAAGATCCTTAAACTAGTCAATTTACAAAGTTCCTTTTACACTGTAATGAAACATAGTCACAAGTTCCAGGATTTGGAAGTGGATAACTTTGCAAGCGCATCATTCTCTCTACCACTGTGAGATTTGGGGCAAGTTGCTTAACTTCTCTTTACCTTGATTTCCTTATCTGTAAAACAGATACAATAAGAGTTCCTATTTTTATTCACAGAGCATGGGAACAGGGCATCAAACACTTGGGAATATTGTGAGAAGCAACACAAGTATCAACTTAAGGGTCTAGCACAAAGTAAATGCTTGATAAATTTCAACTATGGTTTGTCAGTTGCTGGCATCGATTCACACCAACAGGAACCCCCAATTTGGGGAGCGGTGAAAAAGGAAACTTTATTCAATGCAAAACAACTCAATTGTGATACACAGGGCAACACCCCTCTGCAACACCCCTCTCCGGCTAGACAACTCTGCTCTGCTCTGCTCCATGCTGGTGTGGTCCTCTGTCGTTGTGACATCTTTGGTATCTCAGCTCCAGCTGGAAAAGCAGTCTTGGGTGGTAAGGGAAAATGGACTCTTAGAGCCAGAGGGGAGCTGACTTATATAGACAGAAGCCCCTGCCCCTAGCCCCTGACTAGCCTGTCCTCGTGCAAACAAGGACTCCAAATCCTCACAGTTTGTTTCATCCAAAAGGCACCGTCCTGATTGGTCAGAATGGAGCTGCTCTGATTGATCAGTGAAGAAGCTGATGGGGATAAAGCTGCACAGCTCTGACCAGATGGGAAAAGCCTCAGTCCTATTGGATGAAATAGGACTCCAGGAACCGCTTTGTGAGGGCGGGCTCAGATGGCAGAAACACAGTGCAGGCAGGCAGTGCAGGCTTCTCCCTGAAGTGCAGTTTGCACGAGAGGCTCCTGTTTAGAAATGACCGCTGTTTAGAGAGGCTCTGGGTTTTCATCTGTTTGTTTTTCAATTGGAGCCCCGTTAGCTACCAGGAGCCCTTTTTAGTAGGTATCTTCCTCAGGGTCCACAGGTTTTATTATTGATCTTATTCATAAATCTAGAAACTCCTGCCCAGGCCCCTGCACGGCAAAATTGAGATGTGGTCCATCTCAGAGCCCTTAATTAATACCATGTAAAACAATGGTTTCTGTTAGGCAACATTAATTTGTGCAATGGTGTCAGGGTGATGAGTACTGAGTTACCACATAACCTGAAGAGATATGAGAGCAGAAGCCTGGAGGCAGTGAGTCCAAGCCTCCAGTCTGGCAGGAGATAGAGAGCATCAGGCTGGAGTTGGCCTCCCTCTTCCCTCTCCCTGACCCACAGCCAGAGGCTGCTCCTTCTCTTCCAGGGAGAGGTGCTTGACAGCGGTAAGGGCGTCTTGAGGCAAGAGGTGGTGATGCAGAAGGTGGTGCGAAATCACTTCCCTCAGAAGCCTTAACAGAGACATCGCCCCTTCTCCTGATTCACCTTCTTTGTCTGAGAAAGTGGTACAGGCAGGAGGGTGGACAGCATAAACCCTCGAGGACCTTCCCAGCTTAAGGTCCAGGAAATCCTGCCAGTCCATCTCGCGGACACTCAATCATGGAGCAAGGCGCCAGCTCCGGGCTCTGTCCTTTTCTCTTTGCTGACATATTCACCCCCCGGCCTTCTCACCCAAGGACTCATTTTTCTGGTTCTCACTAATGAAACTCAAATCTATCTGCCATACGGGTTTGTCACTGGACTTAAAATTCCCACTAAGAGGTTCATTCCTCAAAAGTCTTCTGAAAGTGAATACTCTAGCCTCACACGGTATGTACTCATTCAACACCCTCACCAATTTCTTACTCTCATAACAATTTCTAATTCATTTATTTATTGTCAGATGATTTGTTTAGCATTTGTCCTGACTCCCAGCCTGTAAGTTCCCAAAGGCAGGTATTTCTCATCCTAGTCACCACTCACACAGTGCCTGACACTTAGTCCATGCTTTGCATTTAATGAGCAAACCAAGAGACATCTGCTAAGCAGAAGGAAGACCTTATTTGAGATCCTTTCTCTATCCTATTCTTCAGCTCTCACTGGCACTGCCCGTTTGGGTGAGGAACAGGGAGTAAGGCATCAGAGAGAGACCTGGGCAGCCAAAGGCACTGGGGAGCAGGGTGGCAGGTTTGAAAAAGGTTTTAGGAGGCCAGGTGGCCATTGCAGCACCTGATGTCACTTTCTCAGTGAACCTTCTCTGAAACCCTTTAAAAGAACAAATAATCCCTCGACCCTGAACTTCCACATTGTGCCATAACTGTTTGGGGACTGAATCCACCAAAATCGTGAGCTCCACAGCAGGGACTAACTGCTTCTTACTCAGCTGTGTCTCCAGGGCCAGAGGAGTGCCTGATATATGGGTGAGACTTCTTATTTGCTGAAAGAAAGGGGTGGTGGTATAGATTCTGTGTGAGTCCCTTTTTGCTGAGATGACCATATAATTTATCATCCAGACCACAGCATTTCTGTCCTGGGAATGGAGGCACTACTAATAATTGCTCACAAACAGCTGTACCATGGCACCGTCCCAGACGAGCAGGCTCTATGGCCACCATTCCTCTTTAGGGTCTCTCCCTGGCCCCTTCCATGGCTGATTCCCAACCCTAGTCAGTCAAGCCAAGAGTGCTTCTGCCCAATGGATTCTAGAGTCGAGAGATCTCAGGCTGGGGGAGGGGAGGAGAGGCCTCAGCACTGCCCTTTGTCCACTGTGGGGTCATGGTTTTCCTCCTGAGCTTCACCTCAGAGGTTGCAAGAATTTCCTGTGAGGTCACAGGTCAAACACCGCATGTCCTCAGCAGAGCTACGAGGAGTCCCAGCTGGGCCTCTGCCCTCTGGCCCCCAGGAAGAAGGATGAGCTGATTCTGGAGCAGGAAGCCCGCTGGGCAGGCTGAGGCAGGCGGGCAGGGCCCCACCCCCATCACAGGAAGGGTATGGCTCTGGCGACTAACTCCAGTGGGAGATGGTGGGGGATGGGATGGGGTGGAGTGCAGTGTGGAGGGGTCTCTGCTGGTGGAAGAGATACGCCCCACGGGGTTGAACCCTGGTTAACCTGGGTGGACTGACAACGAATCCCCATATAAACCCGGCCTTAAAAGTGTACTTTCCATTAGCAAGGCCTTCTGTGGAGGGGGAAACCCCTACTTTCCCCTGCAGAGTAAGTCGAAAGTGCAATTGCGTTGCTAAAGAGCAAAATGGACTTGGGCCTCTCTCTAGCTTCCTGACTAATCCCTGGGAGTTCCCCACAGTTTGCAAGTAGAACAGAAACAGCCTGGGGCCAGGTCATATCTAAGCAGTGACCCCCATAAGGTGGGAAGTAGGGATGGGATGAGAGGGCTGCCCTGAACTGGGGCTGCACCCTGAGGTTCAGACCCGCCTCACCACCCCTGTGCACGCCGGGCACCAGTTAACCAGGCTGCTGTGTCAGGCCGCTCACTCCGTGCACTGTCCAACCTCAGGAGGGCCACGGACACGGGCCCAGCGTGAGCAGAGCCCCTGGCTGTGCCCCTCAGGAGGTTCTGGTCATGAGCCTTTACAAGTCAGCCCCTGTCTTCTGGCAAGTTCCTATCCAACCTACAAGATCCAGTTTAGATTTCACCTCTTCTGAGAGTTCTTAGTGCCTCTTCTCTGGGCATCCATCACACCTTCACGTACCTCCGCTCTGCAACTTACTGCACAGAACTGCGATCATGTGTTTAAGTGTCTGTTGTCTCCACTGTTCTAGAGTTTTAATCTTCTTCCCCACCGTCTTCCAGTGTCTAGAACGTAGAGTCACTGAATACTGTTGACTGAGTCTTAGAGCTAGAAGGGCCTGGAGATCATTGTACACTCTTTCATTACAAAAAGAAGATACTGCAGCCCAGGCAGGTGAAATGACTTGTCCGTGGTCAATCAAGGTGTTGGCAGCAGGGAATTGGAGCATCCTCAACAAGCTCAGGCAGTGATGGGCCCTCAGAACTGGGGCCAGGCCAGCCCTGTGGGAAGAGCAGTGGTCCCTATTCTGGGAACACTGGGGAACATTGACCCAAACCCTCTTCCTGGAAGGTCACTCCCTTTGGTCCTCTTCTTCTCTCCCCCCTCTCATTTTCTAGCCGTAGGTATTTTTAAGGCTATTTTGACTCTCTCTGCTATAATAAGAAACCAGCAGCTATTATAAGGCTGTTTTACAAATATGTGGAAACCCCTTTTATCTACTTTGCTTTGAGTGGTTTTATCTTTCATCCCTAGGTTTCAGGAATATAAAATTTTACAGCATTTGCTGCAAACCTTCATACTTTGCAGTTTATTGTTCCCTTTGCAGGTATATCTTTCACATAAAGACTTTCATCTGTACAGTAGCAGGCTTTGGCCACTGTGGCTCTGCATAATTTCATTGGTAGGACTCGGCCTTGGACATGAGGTGACACACACAGCCACTGGACTGGTTGCCCACTCTCTGTCCCTTGTCCTCTGATCAGGGCTGAATCAGCAGCCCTGCCACAAAGGAAGTCATGGACCCCAGGGAGAGGGAGACATAATGAGGAATCCCAGAGAGGATGGTCCCCACTCACCTTGTACCTGCTCTGAGGTTTGGGTCCCTGCAGTCACCGGCCAAGAGTGTCCTGGCTTCTCCCATCCTTAGGTAGAGAAATCCTCTCCTAAAGTAGCTGGGAAGCAGCAGCAATAAGCTTAGCCAGAGCTCCCCTAGGTATGCCTGGAGCAGAACACAAGCCAAGTTCATGGGCAGGTACCACCCTGGCTTCCTGAGGCACTAGCCTCAGGGCCTCTCTGAGCAGAGGCTCTGCCTAGAACAGCCATCGTAATGAGGGTGACACAGGCAATTCTGTCCCCAGGTAAATTCTCCAAGTTTGAGCTGATTTTCTGTTTGTATGTTTGTTTGTTTGTTATTCTGGAGTATTTGGATCAAATGCAAAGAATGGATAGCACCTCATCTGGTGGCCATGAGAAGGCACTGCTCCTGGACCTCCAACTACAGAGGGTCATTGATCCAGGGCACCAACCGCTGCTCTGAAATCCATTGCAACCCACACCAGCATTTACGCTGAGGCCATGCCTTCTGTAGCCAGTAACTGAGTGTGGCAGAGGTGACAAGCAAGGCCCATTCCTGGGAGACAGGGAGTCTTCCAATGGCTGACTGGCTGGAGGATTCCCCAGCAGCCTTGCCAAACCTTTCTTACACTGTGTGGCGATCTAGGGAGATTCCATCTAACCTTCCTTTCCTCCCTCCTTCATGGAATCAGACTCACAGAACAATCTGACAGCTCTCCCAGACTGTGCTTGCTCCCTCACAGGCATTTCCCCTAATAAAATCCTCGCACATTTAATTCCATATTGGCAACTGATTCTCAGAGGACTGGGAATGGCACACTCTCATTTACATAAGGAGAGAGAATTGTATACAATACACCAGTGTTGGGGATGGAAATTCTGTGCCTACCTGTCATTTATGTAGATAGCAGTTAGAAAGACTCTAGACAGGTGGAATAGATGTGTATTTGTTTACATGCAATGCTAGGAGCAAAACTATGTGTATCTCTAGATATAGCATACGTAGGTGAGTATAAATTGATAGCTATAAATATACTTCTTAAAAGATGGACTTTATTATTTTAGAACACTTTTAGATTCATAGCAAAATTAAGTGGAAGGTACAGAGATTTCCCATATACCCCCACCCCACCCTCCCACACACAAAGCCTCCCCCACAATCAACATCCCCCTCCAGAGTGTCTATTTGTTACAATCAATGGACCTACATTGGCACATCGTGCTTACCCAGGGTTCATAGTTTGCATCAGGATTCACTTTTCATGTTGCACACTCTATGGGTTTGGACAAATGTGTAATGACATGTATCCGCCATCATAGTGTCCCACGGAATAGTTTCCTGCCCTAGAGGTCTTCTGTGCCCCACCCATCATCTGTCCCCACCCCGAACAACCCCTTGGCAACCACTGACATTTACTGTCTCCACAGTTTTGCCTTTCCCAGAATTCCATATAATTGGAATCATACAGGACAAATATGTTTTCAAAACTGCGCTTCTCTGACACTTGGGAATCAATTGCTAGTTAGCTGATGGGGTCCTGAGTGGAGAAAGTAATGGATGTGTAGCCATAACACCGATTATCTTACAGAATACACACTTTCAATCATAGACACAGCAGCACTGAATGCTCACAACTGTGAGAAGTGCAATGTTACCTCTGTTTCTCAGATGTGAAGTGGAGGCCAGGAGAAGCATCCAGGAGCAAGCGGCAGGACCTGGACTACCTGTGTATGCGACCGCAGCTAGACAAGAGATGTGCACGGGGGGACAAAAGTCGGTGGGAATCAACTGGTGGGTAGATGTACCTGAACGTCTGTGGAGACAGATGTGTGGATCAGCGAAGGGATGAGGTGTGCAGACCTTTCCCCCACAGGCACAGACTCTCGTCTGTGACTCAGGACCCAGCACGTGGCTGTGTTTCAGCTGGAGCTCAGAAAACCGAGTTCTGTCTCAGTAAATTTATTTCACTGCTTATGGGTTTTATTTCAAAACCCATGGCTTCCTGTGACTGCTCACCTAGCTATCTGGATTCCGGGAAAACCAGGAATTAGCTCTAGCATTTGGCATCAGTAGCAGACATTTTGTATAACTGTTCCCATGTCTTGCTTTCAAAATAAAACTGCTCTTCCTAAGATCATGAAGCCCTCCTAGTTGTCCAACCCAATGGTCACATTCAGTGCTCATTTTCCTGGCTCTCAGTGACATTAGCAGTGTTGACCCCCTCTTCCTGAACCTCTTCTCCTTGCCTCCCTTGACATCACACCATCCTGCTTTCTTCTTGCCTGTTCACACTCACTCCTCAGTCTGTTCCTTCCAGGCTGTTCCTTGGCCACTCTGTAGCAGACCCAACCAGTTTTTTCCCTTACTCCCTTCTCATAAGAAGATTTTTGGGGGGTGTCCTCCCTTCTCTGTGTGGCGCTGCATTTCCCAGACCTTGAGTCCAGTCCTCTGAGATGAACCCTGATCAGCCTAAACCACTGGTTCTCAAAGTGCAGTCCCAGGACCAGCACCATCAGCCTTTCCTGGGAACTCATCAAAAATTCAAATTCTCAGACGTCACTCCAGGCCAACTGAACGGAAACCTCCGGGCATGGAGCCTGGTAACCTGCATTTTAACAAGCCCTCCAGCTGATCCTAATGCATGTGCAAGTGAGAACCACGGGTCCAAGCCAATCGTGATGAGTGGTCTTTTCCCCTTCTCAGTGATTGAATTAGGCATACATATGTGATGAAGTGTTTATTAATGACAAAGGAAAGGAAGGCTGCTGGCTGAGGGGATCTTGGAAGAGATGACCGCTCTTCGTCCGACAGACACTGTTGCGCTGGACGTGATGCCGGGACCACCACAGCCAGCCTGCCCATGGGGAGAGCTGCATAAAGGCAAACCAGCAGGTTGGGAGTGGCGGGGCAAAAAAAAAGATGGAAACGGTCTGTATGGGTTGAATCATGTCCCCTAAAAAGATATATGAGGTTCTTTCCCCAAGTACCTCAGAATGTATCATTGCAGATGTAATTAGTTAAAATAAGGTCACAACAGAGGGGGATGGGCCCCAAATCTAATATGACTGGCGTCCTTGTAAGAAGAGGCCACAGAGAAAAGATGGCCGTGTTGTGAATGAGACAGACATTGGAGTCTCTCTCACAGGTTTTGGAGGGAGCATGGCCCTCCTGACAACTTGATTTTGAACTTCTACCCGTCAGAACTGTAAGGCAATACATTTCTATTGTTTTAAGCTGCCCAGCAACTGTGACGTTGTTATGGCAGCCCAAGAAAGGTAATACAGGATCCTTCTGACCTACACCAAGGCTACAGCTGCCCTACCCTACGATCACTTGTTATATGAAATAAACCTTTTTCTTTATCATTTAATATAGTTGGATAGTGTGGGGGATTTTTTTGTCTTTATTTTTAAATTGCAATAGCTTCATGACTGATAACCATTAAGTGTTACATTCCTCGGGGTCTCTCTTGGCCCCCTTCTCTTCTGACTTCACACCCCTGCCTGGGAGAGCTCATCTATTCTCATACTTTCAAATATTACTCAGTGGGCTCCTGACTGCTAACCTTATATCTCCCAACCCACACTGCACTCCAGAGGTACATATCCAGTATGTATTTAATATACCTCCTCCATGTCAAATTTTAGTTCCAACCCCCTCCTTCAAGCTTTCAGAAATTCCCTGTTTTTGGTTTTAATGAATGTCACAACTGTTGACTCAGATGTCTGACTATTGACCAGGGTGTCATTCTGTCATCTTTCTCTCATGCTTAGAATATCCACAGTTTGTTTGTTTGTGTGTTTGTTTATAGACAGAGGGAAAGGGAAAGAGAAAGAGAGGGAGAGAAACATCAGTGTGTGGTTGCTTCTCATGCAACCCCTACTGGGAACCTGGCCCACAACCCAGGCATATGCTTTGACTGGGAATTGAACCAGTGACCCTTTGGTTCACAGGCCAACACTCAATCCACTGAGCCACACCAGCCAGGGCCACGGTTCTTTTGATTCTACCTTTTATCCCTATTATCTCTTGTATCTATCTTTTCTCTACCATCCTCATTTTCACTGAAAGAATATAAGTTCTCATCATTTTTGCCTGGTGTATCATAACTCTAGCCATGAATATTTCTCCATATTACTGAGGATTTAAAATACATCTCTTAGAGTTTGATAAATTTCAATGATGAAGTCATCTGGGTCTACAGTTTTCTTTGTGGATAATTTTTTTATAAGTATAGATCTGATTTATTTAATAGATACCGGATATTTCCAAATTTTTTAAAAATTATATTTTATTGAATCTGCTATTACAGTTATCCTGATTTTTCCCCCTTTGCCCCCTCCACTCTGTACCCCCAAATCCCTTAGGCAATTCCCACACCACTGTTCATGTCCATGGGTCATGTGTATAAGTTCTTTGGCTACTCCATTTCCTATACTGTACTTTACATCCCCATGGCTATTCTGTAACTACCTATTTGTACTTCTTAATCCCCTCACCTCTTCACCCTTTCCCCCACACTTCCCTCCCATCTGGCAACCATCAAAACTTTCCCTTTATCCATGAGTCTGTCTCTGTCCCTCTTGTTTGCTTAGTTTCTTTTTTAGATTAAATTATTGATAGATATATATTTTTGTCATTTTATTGTTCATAGTTTTGATCTTCTTTTTCTTAAATAAGCCCCTTTAACATTTCAAATAATAATGGTTTGGTGATGATGAACTCCTTTAGTTTTTTCTTATCTGGGAAGCTCTTTATCTGCCCTTTGATTCTACATGATACCTTTGCTGGGTAGGGCAATCTTGACTGTAAGTCCCTGCTTTTCATAACTTTAAATATTTGTTGCCAATCCCTTCTAGCCTGGAAAGTTTCTTTTCAGAAATCAGCTGACAGTCTTATGAGAACTTCCCTGTAGGTAACAAACTTCTTTTCTCTCGTTGCTTTTAAGATTCTCTCTTTATGTTTAACCTTTGACATTTTAATTATGATGTATCTTGGAGTGAGTCTCTTTCCATCCTTCTTTTTTGGGACTCTTTGTGCTTCCTAGACTTGCATGTCTATTTTCTTCGCCAAATTAGGGAAGTTTTCTTTCATTATTTTTTCAAACAGATTTCTAATTTCTTGCTCTTTCTCTTCTCCTTCTGGCACCCTTATGATGCGAATGTTGGACCTCTTGAAGTTGTCCCAGAGGCTGCTATACTATCCTCATCTTTTTTGTATTCTTTTTTTCTTCTTGATATTCTGTATGGTTGTTTTTTGCTTCCTTATGTTCCAAAACATTGATTTGATTCTCGGCTTCACCCACCTTACTGTTGTTTTCCTGTAAATTGTTCTTTACTTCAATTAGTGAATCCTTCATTTCTGACTGGATCTTTTTTATGCTGTTGAGGTCCTCACTAAGTTCCTTGAGCACCCTTATAACCAGTGTTTTGAACTTTGTATCTGATAGATTGCTTATGTCCATTTCATTCAGCTCTTTTTCTGGAGTTTTGATCTGTACCTTCATTTGGGCCATGTTTCTTTGTCTCCTCATTTTGGCAGCCTCCTTGTGTTTGTTTCTGTGTATTAGGTAGAGCTGCTTTGACTCTGTGTCTTGGTAGTATGGCCTAATGTAGTAGGTGTCCTGTAGGTTCTGGTGGCACAGTCTCCCCTATCATCCAAGCTGAGTACTCAAGGTGTGCTCTTTGTGTGGGCTGAGTACATCCTCCTCTTATAGTTGAGCCTTGGTTGCTGGCAGGTCAATGGGAGGGGTTTACCCAGGCTTTTCAGCTTCAAGGACTGGCTGTGACCACTGACCACAAACCACTACCCTCTACGGAAGATCAGCTGTGCAGGGGCAGGGCGGTGGTGCTCCGACATGATCTGTAGCTGTCCAGTGGGTACACTGGCTCTAGGGTTTCCTGGGTTCACAGGCTAAGGTCAGCCCCCACTTGTGTTTTTCCTTGGGCCACCCTGCCTGAGCTATAAAGCAATCTGAGATGGCTGCTACTTGTGCTGGGATTGGAGATTCCCAGGTGAAGCCAAGCTGTGAATCTAGGGTAGCTGCTGCTAATTCTGGGTCTGAGGCTCACTGAGACCAGCTGCTGCTCATATGGTAGGATTTAGGAAGTTGTGAAGCATGAGCCAAGACCATCCACTCATAAGGAAAAGCAGCTTTGGTGGGCCTGTACGTTGGGTGGGGCAGAGTCTCTGGGTATCTCCAAGGTGAGTCAAACAGTGTTAGCCAGGTTGATGGAGTTTCAGATATGGCACCAGCTTGCTGGCTCTGTGAGGGGAAGGTTTAGAAAAGGGACAATGGCCCCTGTTCCACTTAATGTCAGACACTTCAGTCCTCCTTGTATGCCACTGGTGCCTTTCAAGCTGCTACCATGTTGCTGAAACTCAGAGGGAGTGAGTCTAAGTAAATGAGACCATGTATGGGTTCTTTAAAAGGAACTGCTGGGGCTCCAGAAATTTCTTCCACTGACTCAATCTCCACTGGTTTTTGCAGCCAAAATTGTGGGGACTTATTTCTTGGCACTGGAACCCTGGGCCAGGGGCACTGGTGTGAGGCTGGGACTCCTCACTCTTGAGATATCCCTCTAGAGTTTTTATTTGCCACATATGGGTGAGGGACCAGCCTGTTCCTTGTCTGCACCCCTCATGCCAGTCTGGATGGGTGTGGTTTCTTTAATTCCATAGTTGTTGGACTTCCATTCAACTCAATTTCTGACAGTTCTGAGTGATGGTTGTTCTACAGTTTAGTTGTAATTTTCATGTGGTTGTGTGAAGAGGCGAGCCATGTCTGCCTATGCAGCCATCTTGACCAGAAGTCCCAACATTTTTTTAATTAAATAATTACTTTATTGTTGTTCAATTACTCCCAACATTTTTTGTGTTAATTTTGTAAATTGTATTGTGCTAGGAATTTGTCTATTTCATTTAAAATTTCAAATTTATCAGGTAAAGTTTTTTTTGCCATAACACATTTGTATTAGTTTCCTTGGGCTCTGTAGCAAAATCCCACAAAACGGGTGGCTTAAAACAACAGAAATTTATTGTCTCACAGTTCTGAGGACAGATGTTGGAAATTGAGGTGTCGACAAGGTTGTGCTCCTTCTAGAACCTGTAGGAGAGAATCCTTTCTTGCCTCTTCATTGCTTCTGGTCATCGGTGTTGGAGTTCCTTGGCTTGCACTTACATCACTCCCATCTCTGCCTCTGTTGTCACGTGGTCTTCTCCCTGTATCTGTGTCTTCTCCTCTTCTTATAAGGACACCAGTCACATTGGAGTAAAACCCACCCTACTCCAGTATGACCTTATCTTAACTTGATCCACATCTGCAAAGACCCTGTTTCCAAATAAGGTTACAAAATGAGATACTGGGAGTTAGATTTTCAATATAACTTTTTTAAAGGAGGACAAATTTCAATCAATAACAATCTCATTATTTTTTGTCTTATTTTATTTTAATGCATTTATGTAAAAATGGTAAAAGCCAAGAAAATCTTGTAAGAAGAGCAAGAAAATTGGAAGACTTACATCACTGGTTTTTAAGGCTTTTCCCATAATTATGGTAATGAAGACAGATTGAAATGGGGCAAGCATAGACACATATACCATAGACACATATACCTCTTCCCTAGTTTTTTTTCTTCCAATAATTGGCACCACCGCTCACACAACTGCCCAAGTCAACTTTGATTTCTGTATTTTTCCCTTGACCTACTTGTGATCATTCACCATGCCCTCTCTCCCAGTTCTAAAATGCACGTCAAACCCACTGACTACATGTAAGCCACCATCATCTTCCATCTGCCAACAGCCTCCTCACTGTTCTCTTTGTTTCCACTTATTATATTACTTTCCTGATTAAGATCTCCCATTGACTTCCTGTGATGCGCCAAAACCTTCCCTGCCTCAGGACCTTTGAACAGTCTGCCCTTCTGCCTGGAATGTGCTTTCCTCAACTCACCATATGGATGGTGCTTTCTCTACTTTCTTCTCTTAGCTTATGTCACCTCTTCAAAGAAGCCTTCCCTGCAAACTTATTATATGTTCTGTCCTCATCTCAGTTATTCCCTAACACAACATGCTGTATTTTCCTTCCTTGTACTTGCCACAATCCATACTTATCTTCTGTATTTTAACTTTACTTGTTAATTAATTCAATAAATATTGTGTCTCCTCTGTGCCAGGCACTGTGTTAAGTAATAGGAATAAAATCATAATCAAATAGACAAGGTCCCTAATCAAATAATCATACAAATGACAATATAACCACAAACTCAGAAGTTCTGGAGTGAAAAGCTGCTAGAAAATATAATACCTAACATTTACCACTACCTTTGCTCACTCCCTAAATTCTGATGCTTCTTTGGTTGAACTTTATGTTCTCAGCTTTCTCTTCCCCAAATGTGCCAGGTGGGCTGAAGATGAAATTTATACAGCACTCATGAAGAGTGAGGCAAATTTTGAAGAGTAATTCGGCACTGCTTACTTAAACAACAATCCAGCAATTCTGCCCCTGAGATCCCAAAGCTGTTCTCATTACAGCTCTTGAGGCTCCTAATGAAAGGAGGCCAGTGATCTAGCTACTGATCTAGGCACAAACTACAGGGCAGATGCTTTGGAGGAACCCTCAAAACCTAGTGAATGGCAGGCATGCAGCCTGGAAACAGGGCTCTGAGGTGGAGGCCGCTCTCACTGTGCATGGCTGTATGGTCTACGACAGCCTCACAACCGGAGCGGTGGGAGTGCTCCTCTTTGAATCTCCCAACAGGCGGCCATGTGCACATGCTTTCTTTAGCCTCCTGAATGGTCTCCCTGCCTTACTAAGCCACTTTGACCCTGCACACTGCTTTCAGAGTGGTTTTCCCAGAACATAATCTGAGCATGCCTTTCATATATTTATTAATAGCTTTCCTCAAGGAGTTCCCATTGCCTTTGATAAAACTAAAACTAGCATCTATACAAAATTCTTTAGGACCTGGCCCCTTCCCAGCTGTATATTTCTCTATACACTTCTATCTCTTGGCCCACACACATAAATTCTAGCCTCACTGAACTAACTACCAGACATCCTTCAGGAGGGCCTTGCTGCCTCTTCCCTCTAGGTCTTCCCTCTAGGCTGTGCCTCCTGCCTGGAATGCCCACGCAGGGCAGGCAGCTGGTCCAAGGGCCTGATGGTCTGACTCAGAGCCTGCTAGGTAACTAACCCTTGTTGCAGCTCCACACACGGGGTCCAGGGATGTGCGTGACCACGCTGTGCTGAAGAGTCTGAGTCAGGTTTTGGTTATGCCTCACTGTACTGTGTATATGCTGCTGCCAATGCACTCTGAAATGGCCATGTGCTTGGCCCAGGTGAGGGGTTCTCTGGAAGAATGCTGTGTAGGTTGTGTGCTGTGCTGTATGCCCTCGTCTCGCGCCTAAACATGAGTATGTGTTTATGTCTGCAAATGAGGGCAGGTGTATTGGAAGCTAAACTTCAGGACTCCTCATTGGCACAAGCCCCTTCCAATGCCCTGGAAAGATGGATGTTGGCTCTATTTATTAGCTTTTTAAAATGTATAATTTTCTCTGATTTTTTTCATTCTAAATATTTATTTTGTACTTAATCAAATATTCATAATTTTATTATTTTTCTTAAAGAGGGCCCTTCCAAACTGTTTAAGCTTCATGCTCATAAAATCTAGAAATATGTCCTTGCCTAGAAATAGACAGGCTTCCAAAAAAATCTAATGTGACCCTCATTTATTCAGAAGTCTTCACCTGCAACTATGGGCTATTGTCCTGGGGAAGGTTATTGGTGTCTCTGCCATGTGTCCCAAGTTCCTTCCTACTCTGTAAACAAGGAAACCCTGTTTGATTTATACAAGTGGGGTCTGCACTTGGTTATTTCTCTCGGTCCAAACCTAATGTGTGTATACAGTTGCACCTACTTCTTCATCTGGCTCAGTCCTACTCATCTGTAAGGGTTTATCTCAGGAGTCATTGTCTGCTGGAAGCTTTCCTGGATGCTCTCAGTCCAGGCTGGGTGCCCACACATAGCAGACATTCAGTAACTGTTGAATGAATGAATGAATGAAGCTGAGCCATCTAATTAGTCCCCTCTTCTCCTACAAAATACATCCTTTTTGGTTAGTCCTGGTGGAATCCTGAGTTCCATCTGAAATAAACTCTTACTCCCCTGATTCCTAAGTTGGTCACGTGGACCCTCTCACAGGATCCCACATCACTCACTCCTGATTCTGTCAGACAAAGGTGGTTCCATTTTCCATTCCCTTATCTGACCTAATCCATTCTAGCTGCTGACATTTATATGCCACCCACTGTGGTAAAAGTCTTGACTTCCTCTCTACGCTTTTTCATATATTTTCCTTAGGAAGCTGTCTTAGTCTTCCAGGGCTGCCCCAACAAAGCACCACAGACCAGGCGGCCTACGCAACAGAAATTTATTTTCTCACCATTCTGGGGGCTGGAAGTCCACAATCCAGGTGTCACCAGGGTTGGCTTCTTCCGAAGCCTCTCTCCTTGGCTTGCAGATGGCCACCTTCTCATCCTGTGCTCTTCCCTCTGCACGTCTGTGTCCTAATCTCCTCCTTTAAAAGGACACCAGACGTCCTGGATTAGGGCCTACCCATATGACCTTGTTTTACTGTAAGTAGCTCTTTAAAGGCCCTGTCTTCAAATACAGTCACATTCTGAGGCGCTAGGGGTTAGCCCTTTAACACATGAGTTTGGGAGAGATACCATTCAGCCCATAATAGAGTTATCCTCATTTTATACATCGGGAAACTGATACCCACCCAAAGGTGTTAAATAACTTGCTGTCTTCGTCCATTCAGGACTGGCATAACAAAACTACCAACAACTGGATGACTTAAACAACACACATTGATCTCTCACTGTTCTGGAGGCTCAGAAAACCTGAAATCAAAGTGCCGGCAGATCCAGTGTCTGGTCAGGGCCCATATCCTGACTTGTAGATAGCTGCCTTCTCCCTGTGTCATGACACAGCCAAGAAAGAGATCCTATCTATCATATTTCTTCTTACAATGGCACTAAACCCATCCCTGAGGAATCCACCCCCATGACCTCATCACCACCCAAAGGCTCCACCTCCAAATACCACCACGGAAGGACTTTGGCTTCAACATCTACATCTGGGGGGGACACAAACTCCAGGCTACAGCGCTTGCCCATGGTCACTCAGGCAGCAGGTGGAGGAGCCACAGCCTCTGAACCCAAGCCCTGGTGCTCTCTGCTACACTCCATCGTCTCCAGGGTCACAGCCCCTCCCCTGGCCTCGTCCAAGAGCCCTCTGTCCCCACTGTTACTGCCCTGCCATTTTATTGTCCGCAGACTGACATATCTCTCCACGCCATGTGAACACTGGCAACCGTGGCCACCTAAATGGAAGGCATGGGGTCGGGCATTCGGAAACCAGCCCAGGCAGCTGCAGTGGGGGCTGGGGGGTGAGGCCAGGCCACAGCACAGAGGAGAGGTCAAGGGTACATTGTTTGGAGCCCAACCACCCAAGCTCAAATGCAGGCTCACTCATTCTCTAGCTGTGTGGCCTTGGCTAAGTTATTTAGCTCCTCAGTGCCTCATTTTTTCTCGTCTGCAAAATGGAGATACTAACAACAGTACCCAGGTTTGTTACCGAGATGATGAAATGAATGAATATGTAAACAGTAGACACCAGCCCTTAGTGGAACCCGAAGTAGTAAGAGAGATAATTATTATTACTGCCATTTTCCAGGGGTGGGGTCTCCTCAGCCCCACGTTCACACCACTCAGTTGGATTAAATTGCCCTGAGGCAGGAGTAGGGCCCATTCCTGCTGAGGGTTCCTAGGAGGGAAAGAACAGGCAAGGAAGGATGGGTGTTTGGAACACACCCCGATCTCAGGAGCAATGCTGTGGCCTCCCCTCTGCCTCCAGAAAGCCCTTCTGTATATTCTCTGCTAGTATGAGACCTGAAGAGCTGGTGGCAGCATGTGGCTGCCAAGAAGCTTTATGGTGTTTCATGCCAGCTCTGGCTTCTATTTTGGGAACCACAAAGGTCAAAGTCAGTCCCTGCCTTCAGAAATGGTGAGATGTGTGCCGGGAGCAGCTGGGTACTACAGCCTCCTGGGCCCCACTAACCAGGAGGCACGAACCTCACACCCATCAAGCACAGGGTTGACATAAACCTGAGCCCCGGGGGCTGCTATGTGCAGAATCCCAAAGAGCCCAAAATGGAGAGAAATACAATTTCTCACAGCTCATTCTACAGCTTGTCTGCTTCCTCCTTCTCCCACTCTCTCAACCAATGAAGTAGTTTGGTTAAAAATGAAATACAGTAGCAATTTAAAACTGCCCTGCCGTGGGGGACCCATGGGCAGAAACTCCCGCCTGCTCAGGCTGCTGTTGACTCTGGCGGGGTGAGCTCCTCACCCCCCTCCCCGCAATGCTGCCCTGACAAATGGCCCATAAAACACCCTGTAAATGAAGCTCTAGGGGCCAGTGAGCCAAGTTGGTGACTGGGGCTTCCATCCTGGACTTTCTCCCTTTGTGCTGGAGCCTAGAGAACTTGGTGCTTGCTTTTGCTTTAGCCCATTTCCCGAGAGGCTTGTAGATTTAAGGTGACCTCACCCTGTCTACAGGACTTCCAGGTGGAGAGATTTCAGAGCATTGGTAAAGGTCCTACTCAGGCACTCTGCAGAGGGGAGCCAGCTGAGGTGGGTGGGAAAGGGTTCTAGATCTGGGATCAGAAGGCTTGGGTTTCACTCCCTGGCCTGCCACTTCCTAGCCATGGCCCCGGAAATCGGTGGTCCTCACTTAGGAACTTGTAGAAATGCCAGTTAGCAGGCCCCACCCCAGACCTGCAGGATCAGAAACTCAAGCAGATGCCCAGCAATCTGTGTTTCAACAAGCCCTGTAGGTGATTCTGGTGCACACTGAAAGCTTCAAACCACTGTCGGAAGTCACTCCCCTTGTCTGAGACTCACTCACCATCTTCATCTGAAAAATGGGGAGAAAACATCTGTTTTGCAGGGTTGTTGCATTAAATGAGATTACAGAACATGCAGGTGCCTGGCACCACACCTTGTCACACAGAAGGTGCCCAGAAGCGCTGCTGTGCTGGCGGGCTGAGAGTCCCCGTAGACCTGGCACATGAGCCTCGCCATTTCTGGTGGAGGGTGCCTCTCACTTGGCTCTGGCTGTAAGGGACTCTGAAGCCAGAGTGCGTCTCACCAAGTGTCAGATTCAAGCATTTCCCACAGGCAATGGGCATGCAGATCCTGGGATCCGGAGGCAGGCTTGGGCCTTCAGTCTTTCCCTATCCTCCTCCTGCCTCTGGGAGGGCCGTCTGCAAATAATCTTAAGAGGTAAATGTCTGTCTTCTTCTCCGCCATGTTCCATCATCTTGTGAGCTGAAATGCTCCCACCTACCGAGAACAATCTCAAAGTACCTACTATGTGTCATCTACCCCATGTCAGGCACTGCCGGGCAGCGTGCACATCATCTGTATACTTTCATCCTAGCACTGAAGAGTGGAGCTACTCATCTTTGTTTCCTCAGTGAGAAAAACTGACACTAAGAGAGGTCAAGTACTTGCCCAAGGGCACAGGGGAAGCACCAGGTCCAGAGTGTGAACCCAGTTCTAATTCCAATGCTCTTTCCAAAGTATTACCCAGAGGTTAAGTTTTCCCCTGTGCCGACCACTCCTTCGTTGATTCAGTTAACATAGGCTGTTTTTCAAACACAGTTTACATTGTATATCATTCCACACTAGTTTCAGATGTACTGCCAAGTGGCTGGAAAACCAGGCACTCGGAAGAATGGCTCTCCCACTGCCCCAGGCACCCACCTGGCCCCACACTCCATTATCGACATTATCGACTATGTTCTCTGTGCTGCAATCGGCATCTTTGTGGCTACTCTGCAACTACCAATTTGTATTGCTTAATCTCATCATCTTTTCCACCCAGCCCCCAACCTCCATCCCCGCTGACAATTGTCAGTCTGTTCTCTGTGTCTATTGGTCTGTTTCTGTTTTTCTTGTTTGTTTGTTTTATTCATTAGATTCAACATATAAGTGAAATCATATAGTGTTTGTCTTTATCTGACTGACTTATTTCACTCAGCATAATGCCCCCTAGGTCCATCCATAATTGCCTTCTTTTTTTATGGCCAAGTAGCATTCCCTTGTTAAATGTACTCCAGCTTTTGTATCTACTCATCTACTGTGGGCACTTGGGTTGCTTCCAAATCTTGGATACTGTAAATAATACTGCAATGAACATAGATGTAGCATATATTCTTTTGAATTAGTGTTTCAGATTCCTTCAAATAGATTCTCAGAAGTGAAATTACTGGGTCGAGAGGCAATCCCATTTTCAAGTTTTTGAGGAAACGCAACACCGTTTCCCATAGTGGCTGCACCAATCTGCATTCTATCAACAGGGCATGAGAGTGCTTTTTTCTCTACATCCTCACCAGCACTTGTTGTTTGTTGATTAATTGATGATAGCCATTCTGGAAGGTGTGAGGTAGTATCTTATTGTGGTTTTAATTTGCATTTCTCTAATGATTAATGATGTAGAGCAACTTTTCATAGTTCTAGTCCACATGTATGTTTTCCTTGGAGAGGTGTCCATTCAGGTCTTCTGCCCACTTTTTAATTGGGTTGTTTGTTTTGTGATGTTGCCTGAGTTCTTTATAAATTTTGGATATTAACCCCTATCAGATGTATCATTGGTGAATATCTTCTTCCATTCGGGAGATTGTCTTTTTGTTTTGCGGGGGGTTTCCTTTGCTGTGCAGAAACTTTTTAGTTTGATGTAGTCTCACTTGACTATTTTTATTTTGTTTCCCTTGCCTTAAGAGATAAATCAGAAAAAAAAAATACTGCTACAAGAAATGTCTAAGATTTTACTGCCCATGTTTTCTTCTGGGAGTTTTATGCTTTCGAGTCTAACATTTACGTCTTTAATCCATTTTGACTTTATTCTTGTATATGGTATAAGAAGGTGACCTAGTTTCATTTTTTGTACGTTTTGTCCAATTTTCCCAACCCCATTTATTGAATAAACTGCCTTCACCCCATTGGATGTTCTTGTCTCCTTTGTCAAATAGAGACTGATCATATAAGCATGGGTTTATTTCTGGGTTCCATTGATCTATCTGTCTGTTGTTATGCCAGTACCATGCCGTTTTGATTGCTGTGGCCTTGTAGCATAGTTTGATATCAGGAAGTACGATACCTCCAACATTGTTCTTCTTTCTCAAGGCTGCTGAGGCTATTCAGAGTCTTTTGTGGTTCCGTATAAATTTTTGGATTATTTCTTCTAGTTGTATGCTATACGTCATTGGTATTTTGATAGGAATTTCATTGAATCTATCAATTGCTTTGGGTAGTATGGACATTTTAATGATGTTAATTCTTCCTATCTATGAACATAGTATGTGCCTCCACTTATTTGTACCTTCTTCAATTTCTTTCCTCAGTGTCTTATAATTTCTAAGCACAGGTCTTCTACCTGTACTCAGAAAAATTTACTTACTCAGAAAAATTTGTTCCTTGGATAAATTCATTCCTAGATACCTTATTTTTTTACGCAATTATAAATGTCATTGTTTTCTTAGTTTCTCTTTTTGACAGTTCATCATTGGTGGGTAAAAATGTCACTGATTCCTGAATATTAATTGTATATCCTGCTACTTTATTGAATTAATTTATCAGTTTCAGTAGGGTTTTTTTGGTGAAGTCTTTAGGGTTCTCTATACACAGTATTATATCATCTGCAAATAATGATAGTTTTACTTCTCCAATTTGGATGCCTTTTATTTCTTCTTCTTATCTGATTACTGTGGCTGGAACTTCCAAAACTATGTTGAATAAAAACATAGGAACGGTGAAAGCCATTCCTGTTATGCTTCTGATCTTAAGGGAACTGCTTTTAGTTAGATTTTTGCATTTATATTCATCAGGAAAATTGGCCTATAATTTTCTTTTTTTGTAGTGTCTTTATCTGGTTTTGGAAGTAGGATAGTGCTGGCCTTGTAAAATGATCTTGGGAGCCTTCCCTCCTCTTAAATTTTTTGGAATAGTTTAAGAAGGATAAGTGTTAACTCTTTGAATATTTGGTAAAATTCACCTGTAAAGACATCTGGTTCTAGACTTTTGTTTTCTGGGAGTCTTTAGAGTACTGCTTCAATTTCATTAGGTGTAATCAGTCTGTTCAGAATTTCTGTTTCTTCTTGATTCAGTTTTGGGGGATTGTGTGTTTCTAGGAATTTATTCATTTTGTTCAGATTGTCCAATTTGTTGGCATATAGTTGTTCATAGTATTTTCTTATAATCCTTTTTATTTCTTTGGTGTGAGTTGTTACTTCTCCTCTTTCTTTTCTGATTGTATTTATTTGGGTCCTCTCTCTTTTTATCTTGATGAGTCTGTTTAAAGGTTTATCAATCTTGCTTATCTTTTTAAAGAACCAGCTCTTGATTTCCTTGATGTTTTGTATTGTTTTTCAGACTCTATTCACTTACTTCCAATCTAATCTTTTATTATGTCCTTTCTTCTACTCACTTTGGATTTTGTTTGTTGTTCTTTTTCTAGATACTTTAGGTGTAAGGTTAGTGTGTTTATTTGAGATTTTTCTTACTTTTTGAGATAGTCCTCTACTGCTATGAATTTCCCTCTTAGTACTGTTTTTGCTGTCCCATAGATTTTTGGTTGTTTGTATTTTCATTTTCATTTTTTCCTTGATCGTATTGTTAACCCATTCATTGTTTAATAACACGTTATTTAGCTTCCATGTGTTTGTGTATTTTTCAGTTTTTTTCTTTTAATTGATTTCTTGTTTCATACCATTGTAGTCAGAGAGAGTGTTTGATATGATTTCAGTCATCTTGAATTTATTAAGACTTGTTTTGTGTTCTAACATGTGGTCTTTCCTAGAGAATGTTCCATGTGCACTTGATAAGAATGTATATTCTGCTGCTTTGGGGTAAAATTCTCTGAAAATATCAATTAAATCCATCTGATCTAGTGTGTTATTTAAAGCTACTGTTTCCTTGTTGATTTTCTGTCTGTAAGATCTATCCATTGATGTCAATGGGTGGTTAAAATTCTCTACTATGACTGTGTTGCTGTCAATCTCTCCCTTAATGTCCACAAAAATTTTCTTTACATATTTAGGTTATTCTATGTTGGGTGGATATATGTTTACAAGGGTTATATCCTCTTGTTGGATTGATCCCTTTCTATTATGTAGTGACTTTCTTTGTCTCTTGTTATGGCCTTTATTTTGAACTCTATTTTGTCAGATACAAATATTGCTACCCCAGGGGTTTTGCTTGTTTGTTTGTTTGTTTGTTTTTTTCCATTTGCATGAAATATCTTTTTCCATCCTTTTACTTTGTCTGTGTATATCTTTTGTTCTGAGGTGGGCCTCTTTAAGACAGCGTATATATGGGTATTTTTTTTTAATCCATATAGCTACCCTAGAGTTAACACATTTTTTGAGCCCCTATTATGTGCCAAGCAATGTGTCGGGCACTAAGCTAACCTAAACTGAATTCTACCTTTTTCTACATAAGCCAGCTCTTTCTTAATGGTGTATTAAGTGAAAAGATCAAGTTGATCAAAGTATGACTATTTGGGGCCTTGAGGCATATATAGAAATATAGATAATCTAAAGAACGTTGTTTCGCCCCAGCTAGTGTGTGGCTCAGTGGATTGAGCGCTGGCCTACAAACCAAAGGGTTGCCAGTTCAAGTCCCAGTCGGGGCACATGACTGAGTTGTCGGCCAGGTTCCCTGGTGTGGAGCGTGCGAGAGGAAACTGAATATCGATGTTTCTCTCCCTCTCTTTCTCCCTCCCTTTCCCTCTGTCTAAAAAAATAAATAGAATGAAATAAAATAAAAACAGGGTGGGGGGAGTGGTGGGGGAAATTGCAGACAACTGTAATTGAACAACAATAAAGTAATTTTTTAAAAATAAAATAATAAAATAAAAATATTGTTTCAGGTTCTTAATTCCCTCTTGTTTGCTATTTTACACATGTCTCCATGTGTAAATGTTGGGAGATAGATCAGAATTATCTACGAACGTACAGGGGAGCCATGCAAATGGCCTCAAGTGCTAAGATGAGAGAACAAACCCTAGTGTCAGGATGTGTGATATGTGATTTTATTTAAGTTTATCTAAATATCTCTCAATTAATCCTGGCCAATGTGACAACCAAAGGGCTGTGGGTTCAATTTCTGGTCAGGACACATACCTAGGTTTCAGGTTTGGTCCCCGGATGGGAGATGTACCTA
Organism: Micronycteris hirsuta; assembly: GCA_004026765.1. Lineage (NCBI taxonomy): Eukaryota > Metazoa > Chordata > Mammalia > Chiroptera > Phyllostomidae > Micronycteris > Micronycteris hirsuta. The sequence goes on along the minus strand of PVJI01018458.1, from coordinate 1,987 downwards.
AGACTACAGATTGATGTTTTTCTCTCACACTGATGTTTCCATTCGCTCCCCTCTCCTTTCCTCTCTCTCTAGTGGTAATGAAAAAATGTCCTCAGGTGAGGATAAAATATATATCCTCCAGACTTGTGGCCAAGACTTTGCTTCCTCATACAACCAAAAGGACAACAATAAATTTAAAAACAAAAAACAACCAGAACTGCCAGAAAATCAAACTGTATAGAAGTCCAACAACGAATGAGTCAAAGAACAAACATTCATTCAGACTGGGAGAAGGGGCAGAGACAGGTGGCCAGGGTGGAGAGGATTTGCAGCAAGACAGTGGCTGGAGGACCGGGTGGGTGAGGCAGTGGCTGGCAGACTGGGCAGTCCCACATTTGTGTGTGGATACACCAGTAAGAACAACTGGAGAGTGAGACAGACTATGGAACTCAGGGTTCCAGTGTGGGGAAAAAGCCTCAAAATCTCTGGTTATAAAAACATGTGGCAGTTGTGGCAGTGGGAGAAACTCCCAGCCCCACAAGAGAGTCTGTTGGGGAGACTCACAGGGCCAAATTGCTCATTGAAAGTGGGGGAAGTAACTAAAAGCTGGCTGAGAGCCAAGCAAGCAGCATTGTTCCCTTTTGGACCCCTCCCCCACATACAGCACCACATTTCAGTGATGTGGGTTGCTCCGCCATGATGAATATCTAAGGATTCATTCCTTAGAACAGAACAGGTGCAAACAAATAAATGGAACAAAAAAATATATGGCCCAAGTGAAAGAACAGATCAAAGTTCCAAAAATAGAACTAAGGATGAAGAGATAGCCAACCTATCAGATGCAGAGTTCAAAACACTGGTAATCACGATGCTCACAGAAATGGTTGAGTATGGTCGCAAAATAGAGGAAGAAATGAGAACTATGAAAAGTGAAATAAAGCAAAATATACAGGGAACCAACAGTGAAAGGAAGGACACCTGGACTTAAATCAACAATTTGGAGCAGAAGGAAGAAGTAAACATTCAACCAGAACAAAATGAAGAAATAAGAATTCAAAAAAAGGAGGAGAGGCTTAGGAACCTCTGGGACAACTTTGAATGTTCCAACATCTGATCATAGGGGTGCCAGAAGCAGAAGAGGAAGACTAAGATATTGAAAACTTATTTTAAAAAAATGAAGGGGAACTTCCCCAATCTGGCAAAGGAAATAGACTTCCAGGAAGTCCAGGAAGCTCCGAGAGTCCCAAAGAAGTTGAACCCAAGGAAACACACACCAAGGCACATCATAATTACACTACCCAAGATTAAAGATAAGGAGAGAATCTTAAAGGCAGCAAGAGAAAAGGAGACAGTTACCTACAAAGAAGTTCCTATAAAACTATCAGCTGATTTCTCAAAAGAAACCTTACAGGCAAGAAGGGGCTGGAAAGAAGTATTCAAAGTCATGAAAGGCAAGGACCTACAAGCAAGATTATTCTATCCATCAAAGTTATCATTTGGAATAGAAGGGCTGATAAAGTGCTTCCCAGATAAGGTCAAGTTAAAGGAGTTCATCATCACCAAGCCTTTATGATATGAAATGTTAAAGGGATTCATCTAAGAAAAAGAAGATGATCAAGACTATGAACAGTAAAACAACAACAAACTCACAACTATCAACAACTGAACCCCCCAAAAAAAGTCCAAGGAAACAACTAGAACAGGAACAGAATCACAGAAATGGAGATCACATGGAGGTGTATAAGCCAGGAAGGGGAAGGGGAAGAATGAGGGGGGAGGTACAGGGAATAAGTAGCATAAATGGTAGGTACAAAATAGACAGGTGGAGATTAAGAATAGTATAGTAAATGGAGAAACCAAAGAACTAATATATATGACCCACAGACATAAACTAAGGGCAGGAGTGGAATGCTGGTGGCGGGGTGCAGGGTAGAGAGGAATAAAGGGGAGAAAAAGTGGGACAACTGTAATAGCATAATCAGTTTCATAGACATATGTATATGTATGT
>PVJI01018457.1:21667-33413 GCA_004026765.1 Micronycteris hirsuta | reverse complement strand
GGTAAGCTAACTAGGGCTGTTAACTTTTAGGACCATAGAACATTGAGGCAGTGATTCATTAACTTAAGCTTCTTGGCTTTGGGAGGAAGAGAGACTCAGCAAATCACAGAATTTGTTAAGATACATTTTTGCCAAATTCCCATTAGAGGATTCCTTTTCCACTGACATGATCCACACGGGAATAATTTTTTCCTTATGCGGAGCTGAGCTCAAAACCCGTAAATTCCGGAACTGCGTGTTTTCATGTGTGTGGAAAGAATTCCCACGCTTAGTGTGGTTTAACAGGTTACCTCATATCATCAGAAGCTCTTATTGACAGATCCCTGTATATTTAAACATTTAATATAAGAAAATAAATTATTATTTAATAAAAAGTAGTTTTTATAGTGGGTTTAATATTCCAAATAATGATATTATTGGGGGTGAGGATAGAAATTTTTTAAAGAGTCTTTGGTTATGAAAAAGTTGTAACTCATTGAACTTGTCAAAAGCCCTTGTTTTAAAAATAATCAAGTACAAGCCCTGGCTGGTGTAGCTCAGTGGATTGAGCGTGGGCTGGGAACCAGAGGGTCCCAGTTCAATTCCCCGTCAGGGCACATGCCTGGGTTGCAGGCCGGGTCCCCAGTGAGGACCATGTGAGAGGCAACCATACATTGTTGTTTCTCTCCCTTTCTGTCTCCCTCCCTTCCCCTCTCTCTGAAATAAATAAATAAAATCTTAAAAAAAATAAAAATAATCACGTACAGATTGGTGGTAACAAAATAGTCATAGGATATAAAGTACAGCATAGGAAATATAGTCAATCATATTATAATAAGTATGTATGGTACCAGTTTGGTACCGAAAATATCAGGGGGAACACTTTGTAAAGTATATGATTGTCTAACCACCAAGCTGTATTCCTGAAACTAATACAAAATAATATTGACCATAAAATGTAAATGAATAAAATTTTTAAAATAAAAAATAATATAAAAAAGAAAAGAGATTAAATAATGTAATGAAAACCTCATAAAATCGAAATAAATAAAAATGAACAAACTTAGGCACAAAGCATCGCTGCCCCTTATTGGTCATCCTGGATCACTTGTAAGTGCAAAGATAATAGCTTATGTATTAATAATACCTGTCTCAGCACCTGCACTAATACACTCATATTCTCTGTACATCAGCCCTTTATTTAATCACTCACTCTACTGAGGGAAGAAGTTTCAGATTTATGAGTCACATAAGTCTTTACTTGTTATTCTAAAATTCCCCAGTCCAGTTTTATTCACTTTTCTTTGGCTGCTATCTACACAGTTGAGTGAGTCTACCATCTTAACTGGATTGATTAGTTGATTCAGTTAAAATATCATAGGGTATTACATTCATCTCAATGGAGTCACACTAGCTGTGGCAAAGTATATATAGATCAGAAACCCACTCTGTACTGGCAAAATCTCAACAACTCTGAGGCTGAAAGTGGAAGAGCAGGAATATTTTATTTTATCACTAACCCAGAGGAAAGGAGGAACATCCAACTCTTTAGAGACCTTCTGTTGCTAGCTAGTGACATCTCTACTTTCCCCCTCTGTCTTAGGCCAACTTTCCTAAGCAACAGACTTTGAGATGAAAATTTGTGCAGGCATTTTGTTAGATAGTGCTGTCAGAAAAGCACCGTAAAGGAGGGGAGAAAGCAAGAGTTGACAAAGAGAGATTCTACTGACAAGCAGTTGTGACAGAGCTCAGTTGATCCTATGGAGAGTTTTAGAGCGGGAGTAAGCCTTTTAGTCATCAAACCAGCATAAAGGCCCTGGCTTTGTACACCCACAGTGCCAGCATTGGATGTGGGCTGTCTCTGAGGAGTAAGAGTGGCCTTGGGTGATTCAGTTCCTTTTGGTTAATGGTATTTCTTGGAGCCAACAGCAACTAACACTATAGTTAAGATAATGAGCACCTCATTCCTAATTTGGGAATCTGAGGACACACCAAACATCTATTATACCTTCCTACTCTTAATCCCCCTCATGTGCCCCCTCTGTAGACAATGTCCCCTCTGCATTATTCCAATATAAAGAAGAACCTGGAATGAGCAGACCTACACTATCGGCACCTGCCCCCACCAAATCCCCCTTATAACTGGTACAGCATTTTTGAAAGCTGGCTACCTATGGTTAATGTGAAGTTTATAGTTGAAAGACAGAGGGAAAAAAAAGTGCCTGAGTGTGTTTGAAGTTCCTTTCATTATTTAAGGAACATTCTTTTGTTATTCAGTTATATAAGGATTAGAAGACAAACCGGAGTCAACAAAATAAATGAATCATTTGAATAGCATGATTACCTTTCTGTAGTGATCTGAAAAATCCAATATTGCCTTTTAAATCAGATTCACTTTCATCTATAGAAAGGGACTTGACCTTTTCCAGTGGCCACCTAAGTGGAAGGTCAGACTAAGAAAATACTTCATCCTTCTCTAGGTTTCCTTTTATTCTTTTAGCCTTCCTTTGTTCCCTTTTATTCTGCATCTTTAACTTTTTTTTGCATTGAAAATCTTTTTTATCAGATCATGTGTACAAGAAGCCAAAGTATCTAAAAACAAAAATTCCATTAGTTTGTTTAGTTAAAATAGTGTCCATTTCCTTTACCCTTGCAAGTGTTGGCTGGATTTAAATAGGCATGTGTGTAGGGTCACAGCCATTAAATTTGTGGGGAGATTTTAGTATACCATATTTTATTAATATCTTTATGTAAGGTATTGATGCTTGAGCCAGAGATTATAGCTTATGAAGCTAAAGAAGCAAACTTCGATTGCAATATTCTTCACCTATCTTTCTGCATTTTCATTTTCATAAGCAGTGTCCAAGATCATTGGTCCAAACAGTCTGGTTCATAACTTAGGAACTGTTCACTAAAATTTCATGGCACCTCAAAAATCCAAATAATATGTTAGCCATTTGGGGGGAAAAAAAGGAAGGCAAGAGAGCTGCCATTTTAAAGGTGAATTTCTTCTTAATTTGGTTTATACTAATTGGTCCGCCAGAGGGAGAAGAACCCAGTTTAGAACTTCACAATCCTAGGTTCTGATCCTAGCAGGAGCATGTAACTAGAAATTAAATATTTAGCCTTAACTGAAGCATTTTATGAATCCTGAATATACGCTGTTGAGCGAGAGTTTCTCTACTAAAGAAAAGTGCCTCTTGTTTAAGATGGAAGAAGAGATTGTTAGAACAGAAGATTCTTCTTTATTCTTGTGAAATAAGTCAATAAATTTATTTTTGAAACATCAAATATACTTTTGAAAGAAATTATCTGGTGATGTGCCCAAAAATCTTCTGGCTGTGGAAATGTTGACACATCTTTAGGATTTGACTACATCAAAGATTTGTCTTCAATACCTGTCAACACATCACGTTTCTGCATCTCAGTTTGTATATATTTCAAGAAAACTATCAACAATTGTTTTGTTACAAAGTACATTTGAGGGACTAATGAGAAGGAAAATGAAAACTTCACTGTTGTAGGTCACAGTAACTTCCTCTTTTGGTTTTATCTGGCATGCCCATTCACACATTCCTTGAAATTCCTCCCAAGTTTAGGCTCCAGGACACTGTAGGTTAATTCTCCTCTCATTTTCTTCTTCTTCTCATTTGATGGTTTCTAAAACTATGAGCATATTATAAGGTTCAATCATCAGCCTCTGCATTTCTTAAGCCTTAGTTACTCCTTTAGGGGAGGTGGTCTATCTAAGAACATAGTTGCAAATCTAACTCTGATCTCTCCCTTGCAATCCAATCCTGTATTTTCATCTCAAGGTCTTCTGTGCCTTATCTGAATTGTCAGAATTACTGCTCTTGTGCTTTGGGGCCATTATTAAGTAAAATAAGGATTACTTTAACATGAACACTATGATACCATGACAGTTGATCTGATAACAGAGATAGCTACTGTGTCTAATAAGCAGGTAGCATATATAGTGTGGATACACTGGACAAAGGGGTGATTCATGCTCTGGGAGGCACAGAGTGGGATGTCATGAGACTTCATCATTCCATGGAATTAAAACTTAAAACTTATGAAGTGTTTATTTCTGGAATTTTTCATGTAATATTTCAGAATATGGTTGACCACAGGTAACTGAAACCATGGAAAGCAAAACAGATAAGAGGGGACTATGTAAAAAAGACCTAAATAAATGGAAACCAATCCAATGTTCATAGATTAGAAGACTTAATATTGTTTAAAAAAAGACTTAATATTGTTAAGATTGCAGTACTCCCCAAGTTGACCTATAGACTCAATGTAACATCTGTCAAAATTCCAACGATCTTTTTTTTTTCAGAAAGGTGCAAGCTAATTCTAATATTCCTACAGAAACTCAAGGGATCCTGAATAACCATAACAATCTTGAAAAAAATGAATAAAGTTAATGCATTCACATTTCCTGATTTCAAAATTACCGAAAAGCTACAATAATCAAAACTATGTGGTACTAGCATGAGGATAGATGCATAAATCAATGGAATAGAACTTAAAGTCCAGAAATAAACGCATTAACTTATTGAATATTGACAAGGATACCAAGACCATGCTGGAACAACTGGATATCCATATACAAAAGAATGGATTTGTAAAACCACAATGAGATACCACCTCACACCAGTCAGAATGGCCATCATAAACAAAGCAACAGACAACTGTTGGAGGGGATGTGGAGAAAAGGGAACCCTACTGCACTGTTGGTGGGAATGCAGACTGGTGATGCCACTGTGGAAAACAGCATGGGATTTCCTCAGAAAACTACAAATGGAACTTACTTTTGACCCAGCAATTCCACTACTGGGATTATACCCTAAGAGCCCTGAAACACCAATTCAAAAGAACCTATGCACTCCAATGTTCATAGCAGCACAATTTACAATAGCCAAATACTGGAAACAACCTAAGTGCCCATCAACAAATGAGTGGATCAAGATACTATGGTATATTTACACAATGGAATTCTATGCAGCAGAGAGAAAGAAGGAGCTTATACCCTTTGTAACAGCATGGATGGAACTGGAGAACATTATGCTAAATGAAGTAAGCCAGGCGGTGAGGGACAAATACCATATGATCTCACCTTTAACTGGAACATAATCAACAATAGAAAAAAACAAGAAAAACATAACCAGTGACATTGAAATTAAGAACAATCTAACAATAGCCAGAGGGGAGTGGGAGGGGACTATGGGGAGAAGGGCTTTCAGGAACCACTATAGAGGACACATGGACAGAACCAAGGGAGAGGATGGAGGCAGGGGAGGGAGGTGGGTTTGGAGGGGGTGGGGGGAGGTGAGGAGGGAGGATGCAGACAACTGTAATTGAACAACAATAAAGTAATGTTTAAAAAAATGAATTTGGGCCCGGCTGGTGTAGCTCAGTGGATTGAGCGCGGGCTGGGAACCAAAAGGTCCCGGTTCGATTCCCAGTCGGGGCACATGCCTGGGTTGCTGGCCAGGTCCCCAGTGAGGGCCATGTGAGAGGCAACCACACATTGCTGTTTCTCTCCCTCTCTTTCTCCTTCCCTTCCCCTCTCTCTAAAAATAAATAAATAAAATATTAAAAAAATGAATTTGGATCCCTACCTTATAACATATACAAAATTAGCTAAAAATGGATCAAGGACCAAAATGTAAGAGATAAAATTGTAAAACTCTTAGAATAAAACATATGGGTTAATTTTTTGACCTCAGATTTGCTGATAGTTTCTTAGATACATCACCAAAAGGACAAGCAAGAAAAGAAAAAAACAGATGAATTGGACTTTGTCAAACTTAAAAATCATGTTTCAAGGAACACTATTAGCAAAGTTAAAAGTCAATTCCCAGAATGTGAGAAATATTTGCAACATATCTGACAAAGGCCTGGTATCCAGTATATAAAAATAACTCTTATGACTGATCAATAAAAAGGCAAATAAACCTATGAAAAGAGTGGGAAAATTGAGTAGACATTAAAGAAAATTTATCCTGGTTATATTTTGCTTGCTCAGAGACATTGAAATTAAGAACAAACTGACAGTAACCAGAGGGGAAGGAGGAGGGAAATAACAGGAGAAAGAAGGGAAAGTCATCAATGAACATGTACAAAGGATCCATGGACAAAGCCAAAGGGGGGGTAGGATGAGGGTGAGAAGTGGGCGTGGGTGGGGTGGGGGAAAGTGGTGGTGGGAAAATGGAGACAACTGTCTTTGAACATTAATTTAAAAAATTTACCCTTAATTTTATTTTTATTTATTTTGTTTTTTAAAATTATATTTATCAGGGTGACATTGGATAACAAAATTGTATAGGTCTCAAGTATACCACTCTATAATACATCATCTGTATATTGCACTTTTTTTTTACACATTTCATACTTTATATATGTCACATATGTAAATTATGACTGTTACAGTTACTTTTTCCTTTTGGGTGAATGTTTTCATTTTTTAAAAAATTGTTGTTCAAGTACAGTTGTTTCTATTTCCCCACCACTACTCCATCCCGACCCCAGCTATCCCCACTTCCCACCCTTGATCTTACCCCACTTTGGTTTTGTCCACATGTCCTTTATACATGTTCCTGAAAACCCTTCTCCTCTCCCACTTCCCCTCTGGTTACTGTCAGTTTGTTCTTAATTTTGCCCCACCACTCTCCACCTCTCCACCCACTCCCACGTCCCACCCTCGAGCCTACCCCACTTTGGCTTTGTCCATGAGTCCTTTTTACATGCTCCTTGATGAACTTCACCTTCTTTCCAGCCATTATCCCCCTCTCCCCTTCCCTCTGGTTACTGTCAGTTTGTTTTTTATTTCAGTGTCTTTTGTTCTATCTTGTTTGTTTGTTTTGTTGATTAGGTTCCACTTACAGTTGAGATCATACAGTATTTGTCTTTCATTGCCTCACTTGTTTCACTTAGCATGATGCTCTCCAATTCCATGCATGCTGTTGTGAAGGGGAGGAATTCCTTCTTTCTTTCTGCTGCATAGTATTCCATTGTATAAATGTACCATAGTGGTTTTTTGTATTTTTAATTTATTTTTTAATTGTTCAAGTACAGTTTTCTGCCTTTTCCCCCCACCCCAGCCCAACCCCCAGCCCTCCCTACCTCCCTCTTGCCTCCCCTCCCCTGTTATTGTCCACGTGTCCTCTATAATTGCTCCTGCAAACCCTTTGCCCTTTTCCCCTAAAATTCCCTCCCCTCTCCCCTCTGGTCACCATCAGCCTGCTCTCAATTTCAGTATCTTTGGTTATATTTTGCTTGTTTGTTTGTTTTGTTGATTAGGTTCCTGTTAAAGGTAAGATCATATGGTATTTGTCTTTCACCACCTAGGTTATTTTGCTTAGCATAATGTTTTCCAGTTTCATCCATGCTGTTTCAAAGGGTAGGAGCTCCTTCTTTCTTTCTGCTGCATAGAATTCCATTGTGGAAATGTACCATGGTTTTTTGATCCTTTCATTTACTGATGGGCAGTTAGGCTGTTTCCAGCACCTGTCTATTATAAATAACATTGCTATGAACATAGGAGTGCATAAGTTCTTTTGAATTCTTGTTTCAGGATTCTTAGGGTATAATCCCAGCAGTAGAATTTCTGGGTTAAAAAGCAGTTCCATTTTTAGTTTTCTGAGTAAATTCCATACTGTTTTCCACATTGGCTGCAACAGTCTGCATTCCCACCAACAGCGTACTAGGGTTCCCTTTTCTTCACAACCTCGCCAGCACTTGTTTGTTAATTAGTTTTGCCTGGCAAGGTGGTGTGCCTATAGTCCCAGCTACTTGGGAGGATGAGGCTGGAGGGTTGCTTGAGCCCAGGAGTTCTGGTCTGTAGTATGCTATGCTAATGGGGTGTCTGCACTAAGTTCGGCATCAATATGGTGATTTCCTGGGAGTGGGGAACCACCAGGTTACCTAAGGAGGGGTGAACCGACCCAGGTTGGAGATGGAGCAGGTGAATAGATATGGAATAGCTATTCACCTGCTATATTTTAAAGATTTTATTCACTTATTTTGAGAGAGGGGGGAAGGGAAGGAGAAAAGGAGAGAAACATCAATTTATGGTTGCCTCTTGAGCACCCCTACTGGGGACTTGGCCTGCAATCCAGGCATGTGCGCTGACAGGAAATCGAAACAGTGACCATTTGGTTCACAGGCTAGCACTCAATCCATTGAGCCACACCTGCCAGGGCTGAATAGACATTTTCAAAAAGAAGATATAAAAATGGCCAATAAGCACATGAAGAGGTGTTCAATATCATTAATCATCAGGTAACTGCAAATCAAAATCACAAAGAGATTCCATTGTACACCCACTATGATGGTTATATAAACGTTTTATTAAATATTTTATTGTTATTCTATTACAAGTTTCCCAATTTCCCCCCTTTGCCCTCTTGTACACAGCCTCCACCCCACTCATTATCCACGCCCATGGGTCATTCATGCATGTTGCTTGACTGGTCCATTCCCCTTCTTTCCACCCTTATCTCCCTCCCCTCCAGTTTCTATCAGTCTGTTCCTGTTTCTCCATGCCTCCAAATAATTTTTTAAATGGAAAAAAGCAAGTTTGGTGAGGATGTGGAGAAGTTGGAGCCCTTGTATATTGCTGGTAGGAATGTTAAATGGTGCAGGGGCTGTGTGAAACAGTTTCGCACTTCCTCAGAAAGATCAACATAGAGTTATATGAGTCAGCAGTTTCACTCCTAGTATTATACCCAAGAGAACTATAAAAATGTGTTAATACAAGAACTTGTGCATGAGTGTGCCTAACAATCTTAATAGCTAAGATTGTAGCTTAATAGTGGAAACAAACAAAATGTTTATTAACTGACGAGTGGATAAACAAAATGTGCTATATACATACAATGGAATATTATTTGGTAATAAAATGAATGTTCTTATACATGATACAACATGGAAAACCCTTGAAAACATTGTGCTAAATATATGATTTCAGAATAGGCCAATCCATAGACACAGAAAACAACTGCCAAGGATGGGATTAGAGGGAGATTGAAAATGATTGTTATAGGTACTGTGAGTCTTTTTGAAGTGATGAAAATATTCTGAAATTAAGAAATATACTAGTGAATATACAAAGTAGTAATGTTCTAAAACCCACTGAATCATAAACTTTAAAAGTGAACTTTATGGTATGAGAATATTACTTCAATAATAAAGGTTAAAAACAAACAAAAAAGAAACAGTAAACAGAAGAAAAACTGGCCATACAGACAAACTAAGGTTTTAACAACAGAGAACTTACCCAGACAAATTATATCCAATAAGGAAAATAGGACAGTGCAGGCCTGAAAATGTCATGGAATCCATTCAAAATAAACTTATTGATTACCTATTGTGGTTCAAGTGTATTTTAAGGTCTGGAATTATGGACAGGGACAAAAATATGGTCTCTGCCTCCAAGGATAGCACTGTTTAGAAACAGATGAGAAAACAGGCAATTTCAATATAATATGATAAATGCTATGAATTCAGAGAAGCAGCACCTGCCCTAGACAATCAAAAGCTTTCTGGAGGATACTTAATATGAGCTGAGCTTTGAAAAATAAACAGAGCTTAACTAAATTAAGGTGCTGGCAGTTGTGGGTAGGAGAAGATGGTAGAGATGGGCCTTACAGCAAAACAAAATAGCATATGCTCAAAACTCTCTAGTGTGAGAAAGAAAGAAGATACTTAAGGAACTGCAAAGGCTTCAAGATGACTGGGGTAGAGATTGAATATAAAGACATGGTGAAAGATGGGGCTGGAGAGCTTGTGGGTGCCTGTTCATGAAGACCCCTGTGTGCTAAGCTAAAAACATGAGCCAAAAAAATGTACATCACAAGACATGATTCCCAAATGGGAAAAGTCCAAAAGACTTTTAAAACTATTGTTAGATTTCTTCCTCCCTAGAAACATAACTTTTCAAACATCTGTTTATCTATTTTCTCTAGTGTATTATTTTTTGGGGTACTAGGCAGCTTGCCTTTTCTCAGACATGGTGACTCTATTTAATATGGAGACAAAGACAAAGGTCAATTTGTGGAGTCTCATGGCAACAGTAAAGACACTGAGACTGGAATTTTCAGAAATAACCACAGCTCTTGACCTTTGCCAGGAGCAGCTCTCCTGATGCCAGGAAAAGAACAGTTCTGCCTTAGTTTTTGTATCTCTTTATGTACTGAGAAAAATGCTGCTTTCCTGCCAGGCATTTCACTGACACCTGCTGTGGTCTCCTATCCCCTCTTCTCATTTATTCAAGAGATTGAGGCATCAGATATTTGAGCGCCTAGGTTTTGAAATAAGGCTCTGTGTCATTTTATTTCAGGTTAGACATAGTAACAGAAAACTGAGAAGGAGGCTGGATAAGATGGAGTCAGTCTTATGGAAATAAACAGCACTGTTCATTCTCTAATTAAGAGCACTGCCTTGTCATTGGGAGAACAAATGCAGAAGCAATTAGGAGGCTTAAATAGAGCATTACAGGTTGAGTGTACAATACAGCCTCCAAAGTGTTAAAATTGATAATTCCTGTTTAAAAGTAGAGTGATGATTTGTATACATTTTTTCCACTTAGGAGGCACAATAAGTCATGTCCTTTGGTTTCAGCTTCTGTGCTAGTTACGTGCTTCACTAGTAACTGAATCTGACCTCTGTTTTCTAGTCTCTCAAGTTGGAACACTTTTCCATTTATCTTCCAGGAAGTGCTTACTCTCCTGGATTTCCTCGTATCTCATTGGCCACTCCTTTTTAGTCTCTTTTGCTATTTTTTTCTCCTCTGTTCAACCTTTAAATATTGTGGTCCTCATGGTTTGGCAGTTATCTCCCTTCTCTTCTCTGACACATGCTTTCTAAACGAGTTCTTCCAATTATATGGCTCTGATATCGCCTATTAACTAATGACTCCCAAATTATATCTTTACATTCAACCTGTGCTCCAGGTTGCAGTCTCATACATTCAATTGCCTCTTTGAATGTCCATTGGGAACCTAAATGGACATTCTTTTTTTCATATTTGTGTAGCTTTTACTTATTTATTTTTTAAATTACTTTATTGTTCTTCAATTACAGTTGTCTGCATTTTCTCCCCTCCACTCCTCCCTGCCCCCATCCAACCCCACCTCCCTACCTTGAGGAAGCTAAAACTTTCTTTTGTTTGCAAACAAAACTTTTTTCTTACTTTTATTTTATTTTATTTTTTAAAATTATTTTATTCTTGTTCACTTACAGTTGTCTGCATTTACCCCCCACCCCCAACCCCAGGCAAACCTCCCTCCCTCCCTTGCTTCCACCCTCCCCCTTGGTTTTGTCCATGTGTCCTTTATAGCAGTTCCTGAATATCCTTGTCCCCAATATCCCCTTCCCCCTCCCCTCTGGTTACTGCCATATTGTTCTAAATTTCAATGTCTCTGGTTATAATTTGTTTCTCTGGTTGTATTTTGCTTGCTTACCTCACAAGCGTCTTGGCTGTGGCTGATCTGGCCTCGGTGCCTTCTCTCATGAGTCCTTATATAAAACCCCTTAACATTTCATATAGTAAAGGCTGCTTGATGATGTACTCCTTGAACTTGACCTTATCTGAGAAGCACTTTATCTGCCCTTCCATTCTAAATGACAGTTTTGCTGGATAGATTATTCTTGGTTGTAGGTCCTTGCTTTTCATGATTTGAAATATTTCTCTCCAGCCCCTTCTTGCTTGGAAGGTCTCCTTAGAGAAATCCGCTGACAGTCTTATGGGAATTCCTTT
>PVJI01018457.1:0-21567 GCA_004026765.1 Micronycteris hirsuta | reverse complement strand
CTTCTAGGTAGCCTATTTCCTTTGTCAGATTTGGGAAGTTCTCGTTCGTTATCTGTTCAAAAATATGTTCAATTTCTTGGTGTTCCTCTTGTCCTTCTGGCAGCCCTATGATCTGGATGTTGGGTCGTTTACAAATGTCTCTGAGGTTCCTGAGTCCCTCCTCATTTTTTTGAATTCTTGTTTCTTCCTTCTGGTCTACACTATTGGTTTGAGTCCCAGCTTCCTTTTTTTCCTATTGGTTCCCTGTAAATCTTCCTCCATTATCTTTATCGTATTCTTCATTTGTTCAATTATTTGCGTCTACCTTTCTTCCAGTTTTGTGAGCATCCTGATTACCAGTGTTTTAAACTGGGCATCTGTTAATTTGCCTATCTCTTCGTCTGTTAGTTGTAACTTGTTCTGATCTTTCATTTTCGCTATTTTCATTCTTTTTATCTCGGTGCACTTGTCGGATCGCCGGTGCCCGGCAACCTGGGTAGCTTTTTTGGTGATGTTTCCTCTGGGGGTGGGGCCTGGGAGGGAACAATGGCGACTGCCAATCACGCCGGCTCCCTATCTCCCTCCGCTCCCTAGTTCCCCACCGCCTTTTTCACCAGTCTCGGCAGTGCTGGTTCCCACTGGCCTCTCCGGTTATGCTGCTGTCCTGCGAGGTTCACCCATTGCTCGGGGTCATGCTTTGGTTAGGCGCTCCCGGGATGAGTTCTTCCGGGCAAACTGCCTCTCACTCCACTCCTCTGCTTGGTTCTGCCCCACCTACCGACCTGGATATACGTCCTCCCCAACTTCCTGGGTGTCGGACTTCCCTTCAGTTCGATTCTGTCCATTCTGGTTGTTTATTTTTTGCTATTGAGTTCGTTGTTTAAACTCTCTGATTGTGAGCAGCGGTGCAGTGCGTCCACCTACGCCGCCATCTTGGCGGAAGTCTGAAAACAAAACTTTTGACTTCTTCCTTTCATGTGCCAAATCCTGCTTCCCTCTTAATCTCTTCTTACTCAGCTAATAACATCACCATCTACCAGTGGCTCAAGCAAAAACTCTAGATTCCCCTCTTTTCCTTTCTCATCCATCAACAATTTCTATTGATTCTAACCTCCAAAACATGTGCTGAATCAATCCATTGCTGTCCATCTCCACTGTTATTACCCTAATCAAAGCTGCTGTGTTTTTACTTGGACCAGCTAATAACTAACTAGTCTTCCACTTCTACTCTTCCCCCTTACAATCTACTTAACATACAACAGCTGGAGTTTATTTTTTAAACTACACATCAGATCATGCTTAAAATCCACTAATAGTATCACCTTATATTTAGAATAAAATTCAAATTCCTTATCATACATAGCCTACAAGGCCCTCTGTGATCTGACCACTGTTTACCTCTGTCACTTAAGCTGGGATCACTCTTGCATTGGACCTTTTATTCTTATGAAACACCAAACTCATCCAGGCTTTAGGACTTTTGATTTTGCTGTTCCCTTTGCCTAGAAGACTCATCTCACTTTTTGGGTCTGTTTATGTAAATAAAATTTTATTGTAACATAGCCATACCCATTTGTTTACCACTGACTATGGCAACTTTTGTGCTACAATGGCAGAGTCGAGTAGTTGAGACAGATATCATATGACCCATGCTCCCATTAAGCAAGTTTGCTAAACCTGTCAGGATCTTTGCATGGCTGTCTCCTTACTTAGTTTTTTGTGTTAGCATCACTCCCTCAGAGAGACATGCCCTCTCTCTCACCCATCATTCTTTCACATTATCCTCTTCATTTCTTCACAGCATGTCTCTAAAATTATCCTGTTCATTTGATTGGGTATTGCCTGTTAACTTCATGAGACTATAAGTTTCTCTGTCATATTCTCTAGTGGGTCCCTAGGTCTTAGCACTGTACATGGCATTCCATAGCTCTTCAATAAATGTGTTAGATAAATTAATACATGAATGTAGGTGGGACATCAAGTTGTTCCCACAAAAATGGTTCAAGTTAAGATTCCATATACATATAGCTATAAAGTTTATTTATATCTAGTTTATGAACAAATGTATGCCCAAAGAAAGACCTCACAAAATAAAGGTACCTGAGCATTAAAAGATGGATGAAGAATCACTGTGTAGTAAAACCAACTTCAAATTAATGTATAATTAATTAATTGGATTCTGTAAGAGTAAATATTTTAACATTTTTTTGAGCAACAATTAAAGGAATCAAGTAAAGTGTCCAAAATTGCTTAGGTACTCCTTCCATTCAGCTGAAAAGGATGCTAATATTACCTTGTTGAATTCATTTCAATCAGCAGATGGGAAGTGGGAGGAATGAAAGCGGGCATTGAAAAATGACCCTTTTAATAGATTCCCAGACTTGGCTTTATTTATGTCATCTCTGCACTTTTTCAGCAATTATTTTTGCTGTTGTCTTTCTTTCCAGTGATGTACATCCTTGCACATCCTCCCACCCCTCCAAAAGCCCAATTCTCTTGGCCATTTCTGTGGCTTTTCAATTTGTCTTTAAGCTCCCTCTGCTGGCACTAAGAAGCCTGCCGAGTTGGTTTCTTTTGGAATCTATAACATAAACTAGAGTATATAGGATTAAGATAACTATGTTAAAAGAGCAACCTTTTCTCCCTTTCACTTAAAGAAAACTAAATAGTGTCTTCCTTCATACATTTTAGTGAAATTAGCAATTGGAGCCTTTATTAGGCACAGTATGAATGACTGATTCAATAAAAATCCATGTTAACAAAAGAGCAATATGGTTATTTTAATCTTTTATCCTAAATATTAGATCTGTGTGAAAGTACAGGTAGCCTATGCAGATTCTCTTGATTTCTCATTTGGGTACAATGAGATGTATACATATGTGTTTACAAAGTAGCAAAAATATAGGTGAGGTGATGCATAGTAGTACATCTACCTATCCCTTTCACCTTTTCTTTTAGACTCCTTTAAAAGTGAGTTTGAGGGTGTTAACATTTGCCATATTGAACACAACCAATGGCATGATTTTTTTCTAATAATTGGATATTCACTAGAAAAGATTGATCAAGGACTGATTTTCCAGATATATTTAGATATCACTGACTTTAAGGGGAGAGTGAGAGTTACAGGTTTCCCTACAGATAATTTTAAAAGCTGTAAGCACTCTCCTCTTTGCTCTGAACTGCAACTGAACTGGCTATATGCCCTTGGGAAAGAAGCTTAATTTTTATGGATTTATTTAATTAATTACAGAATGAAGAAATTATATGAGGCCATGATTTGGTGTTAATTAATATATTATCCACATAAAGGCTTTTCTAATGAAAGTTGTCTAGAAAATATATGTGAATATTTAAACTTCTTTTTAAGTATATTTTATTGATTATACTATTAAAGTTGTCCCATTTTTTCTCCCCTTTATCCCCCTCCACCCTGCACCCCACCAACCTCCAACATCCCTTCCTTAGTTCGTGTCTATTGGTCGTACATATAAGTCTTTTGACTTCTCCCTTTCCTATACTATTCTTAACCACCCTCTGTCTATTTTGTGCCTACCAATTATGCTTGTTATTCCCTGTATCTTTTCCCCCATTCTCACTCCTCCCCCTCCCTGCTGCTAAAACTCCATGTGATCTCCATTCCTGTGATTCTGTTCCTATTCTAGCTGTTTGCTTAGTTTGTTTTTGTGTGGTTTTTTTTTTTTAGGTTCAGTTGCTGATAGTTGTGATTTGTAGTCATTTGCTGTTCATAGTTTTGATCTTCTTCTTTTACTTAGATAAGTCCCTTTAACCTTTCTTTTTTTAAAGATTTTATTTATTTATTTTAGAGAGAGGAGAAGGGAGGGAGAAAGAGAGGGAGAAACAGCAATGTATGGTTGCCTCTCACATGGACCTCACTGGGGACCTGGCCTGCAACCCAGGCATGTGCCCTGACCGGGAATCAAACCGGGACCGTCTGGTTCCCAGTCCGCGCTCAGTCCACTGAGCTACACCAGCCAGGGCACTCTTTAACATTTCTTATAATAAGGGCTTGTTGATGATGAACTTTAACTTGACCTTATCTAGGAAGCACTTTATCTTCCCTTCCATTCTAAATGATAGTTTTGCTGGTTAGAGTAATCTTGAATGTAGGTCCTTGCCTTTCATGACTTTGAATACTTCTTTCCAGCACCTTCTTGTCTACAAGGTTTCTTTCTTTCTTTTTTTTAAGATTTTATTTATTTATTTTTAGAGAGAGGAGAAGGGAGGGAGAAAGAGCAATGTATGGTTGCCTTTCACATGGTCCTCACTGGGGACCTGGCCTGCAACCCAGACATGTGCCCCGACTGGGAATGGAACTGGGACCTTTTGGTTCCTAGCCTGTGCTCAATCCACTGAGTTATACCAGCCAGGCTCTGCAAGGTTTCTTTTGAGAAATCAGCTGATGGTCTTATGGACACTCTTTTGTAGGTAACTCTCTCCTTTCCTCTTGCTGCTTTTAAGATTCTCTCTTTATCTTTAATTTTGTGTAATGTAATTATGATGTGTCTTGGTGTGTTTCTACTTGGATCCAACTTCTTTGGGACTCTCTCAGCATCCTGGACTTGCATGACTAGTCCCTTCACCAGATTGGGGAAGTTTTCCTTCATTATTTTTTCAAATAAGATTTCGATTTCTTGTTTTTTCTCTTCTCCTTCTGGTTCTTTTATGATTCGAATGTTGGAATGTTTAAAGTTGTCCCAGAAGATCCTCAGCCTGTTGTCATTTTTTTTTGAATTCTTGTTTCTTCATTCTGTTCTGGTTGGATGTTTAATTCTTCCTTTTCTTCCAAATCATTGATTTACATCCTGGTTTCCTCCCCTTCACTGTTGGTTCCCTGTATATTTTCCTTCATTTTACTTTGTATAGCCTTTACTTCTTCCTTTATTTTGTGGCCACACTCAATCATTTCTGTGAACATCCTGATTACCAGTGTTTTGAACTCTGCATCTAACAGGTTGTCTATCTCCTCATCACTTAGTTCTTTTTCTGGAGTTTTGATCTGTTCTTTCATTTGGGCCATATTTCTTTGTCTCAGTGCAGCTGTTACATTGTAAGGGGTGGAGCCTTAGGTATTCGTCAGGGCAGGGCAATCCACATTAGTGCATTGTGGCGCTGTCTTTGGGGGAGGGTCAGACAGAAAACAATGCCATTTGCTAACTTGCTTGCCTTTTGCCCTGCTTTCAGTCACTTCCCTCACTTCCCACAAACAGATTGTGCCCTTTCAGGTGCTGATTCCTAGGTGGGTGGGCTTATGTATGTTCTAGGATCCTGTGGGTCTCTCTAACAGACTCTCCTGTGAGATTGGGAGTTTCTCTTACCACTGCAACTCCCACAGATTTTTACAACCAGAGGTTTTGAAGCTTTATTTCCCCAGTTTGGAACCCTGGGTTGCGCAGTTTGTCTTGCTCCCCAGTTGTTCCCTCCAGCTTATCTACATGCAAATGTGGGATAGTCTGGTCTTCCGACAGTCGCCACCTTACTACGTGTCTTCTCCCAGTTCCCCAGGCTGTCCATCTTCGCCCCTCCTAGCATCTGGATGAATGTTTCTTCTTTAACTCCTTGGTTGTTGGATTTCTATGCACTTTGATTTTCTGGAGGTTCTGGCTGTTTTTTTTTTTTTTAATTGGTTGTTATCCTTCTTTTGGTTGTGTGAGGAAGTGAAGCATACCTACTTATACCTCCATCTTGGCCAGGCTCTGGGACATTTACACTTTAGTTTACATTTTAAAACTTGGGTGTTTTACGTTTGGTATGTGAAAGAAATATGTGAACAATGACTTTTATGGAACACTTAAAACATCATTAGCTGTATAAATTCTAGTTTTATACATTAGTGGTATACATTCTAGTTATATACAATTTATTGGTTTGTGAACAGTTTTCAGGCAGTTGAAAACAGCCAAGATGATGTAGAACTAAAGTGGACATGCAAAAGTAAAAAGGGTGAAACAGGAAAAGATCCAAAAAGGAACTTTTTCTTTTTGAAATTTGCCTGTGAGTAGAAGCAGCTGGCTATTGCAAACCTTACCTGAAGTTATCCATCCAGAAGAATGACACGTTATTAATAAGATTCAAGTGTCTTCCTAGGAAGCATCAAACCTCAAATACAATCAGTGTAAAATAAGTTATTAACTTGGAAGTTATAAAAAGTACTATAAATCTATTAAAGTGGGAAGGATGATGTAACGACAAGTACCAATTTTAGGGCAATTATGTTAAAGGATAATTGGAGTGGGTGTTTGTCAGTATGTCCAGCTATGCCCAGGGAGATAGTGTCTTGACTACTTAAGACCTGTTTGAGAGCACTTGGAATAGAGGGAGCACTCCTTTGTCACCAGAGCCTATGAATTTTCTGGATCCCCCTTCAACCGGGACATCATCCTTATCAAGCCACATATAAATCTTGTGATCTCCCTTCTGGAAAGAGATTTGCCTTATTTGACCAACAGAAACATTTCAGAATTTTTGTAACTATTTTATTACTCTAGATTGATACATTCAATGTTGATTTATCAACAAGTCTAATGAGAATTTAGGCAACATGAGCTGGATCATTCCATCTTGAAATGATCATCACTATTTCAGAAATATAGGGCTCAAATGTGAAAGATCAGACCTTCCACAAAAAGGTGGCATCTTTTATTGCCTACCTTATTTCCAACTTCCTCGATTCTCAAAGACTCCTATATCATCAATATTGAATGTGTAAGACCACAACATGTACTTTTGTAATTACTAAGAAATGTTTTATCTCTTAAATCTTAAATGTTAATTCCACTCTTAGTTACCTTTTATATGGCTCTCTTACTCCTTTCACTCTAACAAAAATATTATTTCCTTGACTCCTTCATTTGCTTCCTATTTAGCAGCCCCACAGAGTCTCACTGTCTTTCTAATGTTGCCTGGAGCTCATGGTTAATAACATAAATTTCTGTTTCATTAGCCCTCTCAACTCCCTCCCATCCTTGCTTTTTAGTTTTCTTTTGTGTTTAGCTAATATTGATTGAAAGCTTACTAAGTGTCAGGCAATTTACATTGATTTTTCCATCTAATTTTACCAATCCTATGAGGGTTCTATCCTCATTTTATAGATGAAGATCTTAAGTATTTGAGAGGAAAAAGAGGTTGTCCAAGCTCACACACTTAGCAAGTAGCAAAGCCAGGCCTCAAAGCCCTGTTTGTGACTAAAATCTTCATTCTTAACCACAATGCAATACTGCCCCCTGCTGCTGCACCTACACTATCTGCCTTCCTCATACTTAGAACTAGAGAGCTGGTAAAGAAAATCTCATAAAATTATGGATATGAATGCCTATAAAAATCCTTGATTTCTTACCTCAATGAAGTCCTTTATAGTGCATATCCATCCCCTTACGTATTATTAGTCATCCCTACTTCTCAAAATAAGAATTCCAAATCTTTGCCTTTCTACCCAAATTTTCTACCCAACTCCCAACTCTCTCACTCTCAAAGACTCCTATATCATCAATATTAAGTCCACTGGAGTGAAATCCTTTATCTTCCCATTATTCTACCTACACATTTTTTTATCTGCACCCATCCATTATTCTTTCCAAATGTATGAGCCTGAGTGTCTCTCTTCCTATTGAAAGTCAGCCTCTACACTTGTGCCATCTGTTGTTTCTTCCTAAAATTTACTCCTTCAAGCTTTCCCTCAGTACTGGATTTTCAATTTTTTAAAAATTTATTTTATTGATTATGTTATTACAGTTCTCTTGTTTTCCCGCCTCTATTACTCCCTGCCCTGCATCCCCCATTCCCTGCCCCTTAGTTTTTGTCCATGGGTCATACACATAAGTTCCCTGGCTTCCACATTTCCCATACTATTCTCAACCTCCCCCTGTCCATTTTCTACCTACCATTTATGCTACCTATTCTCTGTACTTTCTCCTCCTCTCTCTTCCTCCCACTCCCCTGTTGATATCCCTCCATGACTCATATAAATTTCTTTAACATTTCATATATAAAGGCTGGGTAATGATGAACTCCTTGAACTTGACCTTATCTGAGAAGCACTTTATCTGTCCTTCCATTCCAAATGTAAGTTTAGCTGGATAGTGTATTCTTGGGTGTAGGTCCTTGCCTTTCATGACTTGGTATACTTCTTTCCAGCCCCTTCTTGCTTGAAAGTTCTCTTTTGAGAAATCAGCTGACAGTCTTATGGGAACTCCTCCGTAGGTGATTGTCTCCTTTTCTCTCGCTGCTTCTAGGATTCTCTCCTTATTTTTAATCTTGGGCAATGTCATTATGATGTGTCTTGGTATGTTCCTCTTTGGGTCCAACTTCTTTTGGACTCTCTGAGCTTCCTGGACTTCCTGGAAGTCTATTTCCTTTGCTAGCTTGGAGAAGTTCTCTTTCGTTATTTGTTCAAATAAGTTTTCAATCCCTTGGTCTTCCTCTTCCCCTGGCACCCCTATGACCAGGATGTTGGGATGTTTACAGACATCCTGGAGGTTCCTAAGCCTCTCTTCATTTTTTGAATTCTTGTTTCTTCATTCCTTTCTGGTTGAATGTTTTTTTCTTCCTTCTGGTCCACACTGTTGATTTGAGTCCCAGTTTCCTTCCCATCACTATTGGTTCCCTGTGCATTTCTCCTTAATTCTCTTAGCATTTTCTTCATTTTTTCATTTAATTTGCAACCAAATTCAACCAATCCTGTGAGCATCCCGATTACCAGTGTTTTGAACTGTGCATCTGATAGGTTGGCTATCTCTTTGTGGCTTAATTGTATTTTTTCTGGTGTTTTGATCTGCTCTTTCATTTGGGTAATTTTTTTTCTTTGGCCTCTTACTTTAAGGGGTGGAGCCTTAGGTGTTCACCAGGGTGCAGAAACCCCCCCTCCACTGTGTCGTGATGCTGCCTGTGGGGGTGGGGCCTGAGAGGGAACAATAGAGCTTGCTCTGTTCTCCGCTGGCTCCCAGTCACCTTGCCCGATACCCACAAGCAAATTGGGCCCCTCCATGCCAGTTCCCGGGTGGGTGGGCAGGCCTGTGAAGATCTAAGTCCCTGTGGGTCTCTCCAATGAACTCTCCTGTGATGCTGGGAGTTCCTCCCAGCACCTCCTCAACCCTCACAGGTGTTTTCAATAGGTAGTTTGAGGCTTTATTTCCCTGTGTTGGTGGGTTGCATGGTCTGCTCCACTCCTTAGCTTTTCCTCCCAGTCTATCTGCACGGGTATGAGGTATTGCCTGGTCCACCAGTCTTGGCCCTAGTGGGTCCGGGTCGGCCAGCTGCAGGTTTTGCTGAGTGCACCAGCTGCGGGCCTCTCTGGGCAGCTGCAGCATTGCCCCCACCACTCTACAAACCACCATCTCGCCACATGCTTTCTGCCTGGCTCTACCCCGCTTACTGGTCTGGATGAATGTGTCTTCTTTAACTTTTTGGTTGTAGGACTTCCATGCAGTTTGATTATCTGTCAGATCTGTTTTTTTGTTTTTAAATTGTTGTTTTCCCTCTTTTGGTTGTGCGAGGAGGCATAGTGTGTCTACCTACGCCTCCATCTTGGCCGGAAGTGGATTTTCAATTTTAATCTATTATCCCCTCACACTCAGCATATAAATGTATTTAAATGAATTCTAATCCTAAAGAAAAGTCACTTAATTGTTGCTGCATCTAGCCCTACTGCCTGAGTTATTGTCTCCCTTCTTCCCTGCACAGCAAACCTTTAAAGAGTAGCCAGTCTACTCTGGATATTTATGTCTGTATCTCATTCCTTTCTGAAATTAAGCTTCAAACACTCTACTTAAGCTTTCTCTATTTGCTGTCATAATGTCATACATTTTGATACCATCTATCTTTGTTTTGCCTGGCCAATGCTAGGTCATTTGGTCTCTATCTCTTTTTAAAACTCATATTCCCCTTAGTTTACCTGACACCATATTCTCCTAGTTGTTTTTCCTTATCTCTCTTCATCTCTTTTTAGTCTTTTTTTCATCATGCACCTCCTCTCTGTCTGTCTGCCCCTTAAATATCACTCTCCCCAAAATCTTCACCCTTGATTCTCTTCCCTTCACTTAGAAAGGTATGTAAAATGAGAGACCATCAACTTCCATGATTTTAAATTTCATCTATGTACTGTTTTCAGTGGATGGCATTACCTCTTTCTTTAATGAAAAAATAGAAACAGATTCAAAATTAAATTTATGTTCCTACTGTAAAATCTGAAGATACAACTTCTCCAAGCCAAGTAAAGAAGACATTTCAACATGAATATGCTACAGATCCTCAAAGTCAACATGACCTGAACTCAATTTTGTCTTTACACCAAACTCATTTGCCCTACTTATAATTTCATTCAGTACATATTTATTCCATTCCTGTCCCTTCACTAAGAACTTCAATAAAAAGTCAAACTCTTGTTTATATTGTCCATATAGCTATTACATATAATTAACACATGTTAACATCATGACATTTGTTTTTTGTATACTTTATTTAATGAAGTATTTTAAAGTATAGATATCATGGCATTTTATCCCCTAATATTTCAGTATACATTCCTTTAAAAAACAAAGTATTTTCCTGCATAATCACTATATGCATTATCATATCTATCAAAATTAAGAATTCTAATCTCCAGCTGATAATTATATTTTCCTAATTTTCCCCAAAATTTCTTTTATAGTGTTTTTGTTTAGAATTAAATCAAGGGCTATGCATTGCATTTGATTGTACAGTTTCTTACATTCTTTTTGAAAATTTTTTTATTTCATTTATAATTACAGGGACCTCCTAATGGGGTATGTGCCTTTTGGACTGAGCAAAGCTTCTTCTTCTTTTAAAAATTTTAAACAGAGGGGAAGGGAGAGAGAAAGAGAGGGAGAGAAACATTAATGTGTGAGAGAAACATCAATCAGTTTCCCCTCACACACACCCCAACGGGGGACCTGGCCTACAACTCAGGCATGTGCCCTGACTGGAAATGAAACCGGCAACCCTTCACTTTAAAGGATGATGCTCAACCAACTAAGCCACACTGGTCTATGTATAATAGCTCTCCAACCCCCATTCTTTTTCCTTATGGCATTGATTTATTGAACAGCCTGAGTCTGTTATCCTGAAGAGCTTTGTCTGATCATTTGCTTAAATCGTTTAACTTATTCCTTCATCCCCTGTATTTTTTTTAAACTGGAAATTAGAAATAATGGCTTGGTTCAATTGACTTATATTTTAATGAATCACTCTGGGTGAGTCACATTGGAGAATATGCTCTGGAGTGGGAGCAGGGACAAGGAAACTATAGTCAGAATGTTATTGTAATAGTACAGGTAAGAGATGATGATGACTTGGATTAGGATAGAAATTGAGATTAGGAGTTGTTGAGAAATGGTCATATTCTGTTTGTGTCTTGAATACAAGACCAACAAAATTTATTGCCAGATGGGTTGTGGCAAATTAGAGGAAAGAGATAAAAATTATTTCATAGTTTGAAATTGACACAGGGTAGACTGAGGAAGGAGAAGATATGGGGGTAAGATACAGAATTGATATTTGGAAATGGTACTACTTACTGAGTTACTTTGATACTTTGACAATTCTCTTTTCCTCACCTCCCTATATTCATTCATCAATATTTTCTGATTTTACCTACTAAGCACAACAAATTCATTCTTTCCTGTTCATCTTTATTGCTACTGCCATAGCCCAGGTCCTCATCATCTCTCCACTGGATTATTACCATAATCTGCAAAATTGGCCTCCCTTTATTCACTTATCTATAGGTCACCTGAGTAGTCTTTCTGCAAAAGAAAAATCAGTTCATATCACTTTACATCACATATCATATCTCCTCTTAGCTAAGCTCATTTACCTTCAGATCTGTGTGCCTCAGCAAAACCCATAAGTCTCTCCACCATCTGCCTCTAATATCATTTGTTACTCCTTCACTCCATCCACCCTCTTTTATTCTATTATCTTCCCATAGTGAACTCTCCTATTTCATCAGATAAAGCATGCTGCTTCATATCCCTGGGCCTCTGTATGTGCTATTCTTTGTACTTTCAAAAGCATGGGTAATATCTCATTGAATTTTTTTTTATTGTCAATCTATTACAGTTGTCCCAATTTTCCCCCATTTCTCTTCCCTGCCCCACCCACCCTCACTGAAATTTGATTCTTCAGAATTTAGCACATGTGACAACCCACTAGAAAGAAGTCAGTTACAGCTGACTGTTGAACTGCTGTATTCCTGGCAAAAACACAAGTTACTTTTAATCTTTATACAACAATTCACAAAGCTACACATTACCTTTTCTCATCCCGCATCACTCCAAATGACCCATTTAAAATTCTGGATTCAGCCCTGGCTGATGTGGCTCAGTGGATTGAGAGCTAGCCTGTGAACTGAAAGACCGCTGGTTCGATTCCCAGTCAGGGCATATGCCTGGGTTGTGGGCATGCGAGAGATTGATTTTTCTCCCTCTCTTTCTCACTCTTTCTACCTCTCTCTAAAAATAAATAAATAGACTCTTAAAAAAATTCTGGATTCAGATAAATATTACCCATACTGGTTAAACACAATTACTCTAGCCTGGGCATTCTTGGGATTTTCTTGAAATTTCACTTTGCATCAATTTTGAAAAGTCACTCATTTCCCTCTCAACTTAGAGAAAATTATGAGAAATACATCAGAATTATAAGTAAAAGTAAAATTATAAGTAAAAGTAAAATTGTAAGGTGTTGTTTTTGTTAAATATTAGTAATTGCCTTCAAATAAAAAATTCTATCAAAAGTAAAGTGTGCAAATTAGTGATTGATTTTTTAAATTTTTCTTTTCTTCAGGGCCAATTTGCCCTAAACAGAACAGGGCTTTACCATTCACGTCTCTAATTCATGTGGGCACTCAGCTTGTGGATCCTGTCTTTAATTTAGCACTGAATGTGTTATATTTAATTTTTCTTTGAGCATGACTCACTTGGCCTTGGATCGCTTCCTTCCAGGAAGCCAATTATCCAGAGAAAGAGCACTTAGTTGATGATCATCAGAGTGAGTTATTTTATTTCCCCTTTATTTGTGGAAAACTTCGATTGGAAAGTTGAAAGACTCATTCTCCTGGCACCTAGAATAGCACCAAGACTGTTTCTGGTACTTCAGTAATCCAGAGGAATGTTAAGAAATTTATGATTGGATTTTCCTTGTGAATAACCATGGCAGGAGAGACTGAGAACAGATTTAGCAGATGTTTATATTTCCCCTGTTGACAATTTCCAATGCTATAATTCAAAGTAAAAAAAGATGCTTTTCTTTCAAAGATTGAGATCATTCCCTTTCACTCTTCTTTGGCATTTTCCCATTCCAATTACTTCCTAACCTGGAGCACACTCTGCCAGTCATTCCAAATGTAAAAATGACTACTATTTGAGGAGTTCATAAAGAATAAATACTAAATAAAGACATGATAAATCATAGATTCATGGTCTCATTTCTTCCATAAACTGGAAGAGCTCTCAGCATGCTGGTCAGATTGACCTGAATTTTACCACTGTGGCTGCTGTGAGTTGAGTAAAAGAATGCTGGAACAGGACTCAGAAACTCAGGTTCTAAACCAACCTTCCTACAAGTTAACTTGCTGGATTGTCTCATACAAGTCTTTTTCTTTCCTTGGATCTCAATGTCTTTAAACTGTGAAAAGAAGTTAGGAAAATGAGCTTTAAATGTCCTTCCACAATCTAAGGTTCTTTACTCTTTTCTAGCATGGATGTATCATAGGCCCTCTCTGATTCTCAACTCCAAGGTCCAGTCCAACAAGCTCTTCTTGGTAAAGTATATGACAGGTAGCTATTAGAAAAATTATCTGTGAACTTTAAATGCTTCCTTCTCAGAAAGGAATTAGAAGTTGTTAAAAGAAAAAAATACTACTTCAAATTTTTCTTTCCTCTCATTTCTTTTCTCTACTAAAGAGACCTGTGATTTTTTTCTTCATTATTTGAAAAACATAATAATAAATACAAGCTCAGATGTTTCACCTAACATTGCAAAGGGCCAAAAAGAAAGTTAACTTTTCTAGTATGTAGTGCCTAGGAGAATGCTATGCTCACAATTAGGCTCTAAATAAAGTTTGTTAGGTTACCTGGAGAATATCCTTATTTCTACACATAATGTCAGTATTTCAACAAAAAAATCATACTTTCACAATAAGTAAAATCAAATATAACAATGTATTTCAGCACAAAACAAACTTCTCATTGAAATAGGATATTTATGTATTGCATGGGTTTTCCAGAAATTATCAGCAACTTTAAGGCTCTAATTTTATAACATATAACCTGGTAAAAACAAACAAACAGGTCTATTCCTGTTGTTTGGAATGTAAAAAAACAAACTGAAGAACCATTAATTTCAGTATTTCAACAGAAAAATCATACTTTCACAATAAGTAAAATCAAATATAACTGCATTTCAGCACCAACATTCTCATTGAGATAGGATATTTATGTATTGCATGTGTTTTCTGGAAATCATCAGAAACTTTAAGACTCGAATTTTATACTATGTAAAAAAGGCTTATTCTTGTTGTTTTGAATGTAAAAAAGCCAACTAAAGAACCAGAAGGGGAAAAAACATAAAGGGCCAGAAGAGAAGTACACCGTTTCTATACCAACCACATGACTTTCACTCATAGTGTTTGTGATTTTAAGTCAATAGGTTTCACTCAGTTATTTCAAAACTAAGCAGTTAACAGTTAATTGATGGAGTACAACGGCAGTATGCAAATCATTTTGCTTTTTGACAAGATTCAGTCTTGCTCTCCTTTTACATGGCTTGTTTAACTAAATTCAAGAAGGAGCTTTTTATTCCTCTCCCTACTACAAAACTTATATATAGAGAGAGACAGAGCAGTGCTTGGCACATAATAGGTTCTCAATAAATATTTTAAATATAAACGAGAATTATCACTTGGCCTAGTCCTTAAATTCAAATGAACATCTATATGCAATTGTGATGACTGCCTATTTTATTCTTGAAAATTTTGACACTATTCACTGTAGCCATTAAGCTAAGACAATTATAATTAAGTTAACTGCTCACTGACAAACTTGATTTCAAATTCTCAACCTTAGGAGGATTAATGAATTACAGAATTAAAAGGTGTCATGCAGGATAATTGGTTCTTACAGAAAGACTTACCTCATTGCTTCCATAGTTAACACAAAAGTAGGTATAATGAAGACTTAAGTATTTTCGTGAAGTTAAGTAATTAACAATGGACTAGGAATAAAATCCAATTTCCTCCTCTAGCTTTGATATATTAGGCATCACTATCATCCTTTCAATAATGAAGAAAAGAGTATTAAACTTTGTTTCCTTTGTCAGTGACATCCTGATGACTAAGTGGATATTTTGAGAGAGGACCAAGACCAAATTTTAATCTAGGAATGCATTGAAATAATACAACACTCCTATGTTCTCCTCTAGGACTTTAATGGTGTCACAACTTATATTTAAATATTTAATCCACCTTGAATTTATTTTTGTGTATGGTGTAAGTTGGTGCTTGAGTTTCATTTTTTTTTTTGCATGTAGTCGTCCAGGTCTCCCCATACCATTTGTTGAAGAGACTATTTTTACTCCGTGCTATGCTGCTGCCCTTTTTGTCAAATATTAATTGACCATAGAGAGTTGGGTTTATTTCTGGGCTCTCAATTCTGTTCCATTGGTCCATGGGTCTGTTTTTATGCCCGTACCAGGCTGTTTTGATTACAGTGGCCTTGTAATACAGTTTGATATCAGGTATTGTAATCCCTCTTTCTTTTCTCTTCCTTCTCAAAATTTTTGCAGCTATTCAGGGTCATTTATGGTTCCATATAAATTTTTGAAGTGTTTGTTCTATATCTGTGAAATATGTCATTGGTACTTTAATAGGTATTGTGTTAAATCTATAAATTGCTTTGGGTATTATGGACATTTTGATGATGTTGAGTTTTCCGATCTATGAGCACAGTATATGTTTCCATTTGTTTGTGTCTTCCTTTATTTCTTTCTTCAGCATTGTGTAGTTTTCTGAGTGCAGGTCTTTTACTTCCCTGGTTAGGTTTATTCTAGGTATTTTATTTTTCTGATGCTATATCAAATGGGATTTTTTTTCCTGATTTCTTCTTCTGATGTTTCATTGTTGGTATACAAAAATGCCTTTGATTTCTGAATATTGACTTTGTGTCCCACTGTTTTACCAAATTCATCTAAGTGCCCATCAGTAAGTGTATGGATCAAAAAACTATGGTACATTTACACAATGGAATTCTATGCAGCAGAAAGAAAGAAGGAGCTCCTACAGTTTGTGACATCATGGATGGAACTGGAGAGCATTATGCTAAGTGAAATAAGCCAGGTGGTGAAAGAAAAATACTTTTAACAGGAACCTAATCCACAACAACAAAAAAAACAAGCAAGCAAAATATAACCAAAGACACTGAAGTTGAGAACAGGCTGACAGTGACCAGAAGGAAGAGGGGAGGGGATTATAGGGGAAAAGGGTAAAAGGTTTTCAGGAACATGTATAAAGGACACATGGACAATAACAAGGAGGGGGGTGGAAATAGGGGAGGGAGGTGGGGAGTGCTGGGGTGGTGGGGAGGGGTGGTGGGAAAAGGCAGAAAACTGTGCTTGAACAACAATAAAAAATGTTAAAAAAAAAAGAATACAATACTCCTAAGAAACAGAGGCCTATTTATCTACTGCCAAAACCAGTCAAGACAAACATTGACTATATAGCTAGAATAGGATTTAATAGTGTTCCTTCCCCCATCTCTTCCATGATATTAAAGTTCAAATTTGGAATCCAGTTGTTGGTTAGTCCCATGCTCAAGATAACCTACATTCCACAATGTCCTCTGCTAAATATATTTCACCCACTCCAATCAGCTGCCATTAGTTTTCATTAATTTTATTGCAGCTCCTCACAACCCTATCCCTATCCCCATGAAAACTAAATAACAAGTGGGGTTTGTCCTCTCTATCCAGATTATCAGTAGATAATCACTAACAGTGCTCTAATCTTAGAAAGTGTCTCTTTCCCGGCAGTGACATATGATGTTCCAAAATTCTGTGAACCAGAGACTCAATGCCATGAGCTGGAATTGTCATGTACTAGCTATTAACACTCCAATGGGAATTCATATTGAACTGCAAATATGAAAAAATATTTAAAAGCAGAGTCAGCTCTTTGGAAAAATTCCATCATTTCTTCAAAAGAATTTTATGTTAATTTATTATTCTCTTTACTTAAAACTCTCTTACCCAAACTAAAAATTTGCTCTAGAAAAACATTCATTTCATTGATAAAGTCTTTCACTCTTTCTAAAGTCATGATAAATGACATTAAAATGTGGAAAACAGGTGCATGCCTTAGATAAGTTTATTCAATTTCTGCATCATTCTTGCTTCCAATCATTCTGAATATAGCAGGGACAGAAAAATGATGAACTTTTAATTTCAAATGGCATTTAGCAATTGACTTAATATTTAATTAATGAAACAAGGGTCTAAAAAATATTCCAAAGAGTAAATTGCTAGCAAATTCTTTGCTTGTGAAGTCTTTAATTTTTATGAATGTTCTTGAAAATGGTCCTCTAATGAGAAAAGGAGATTTTAAATAAGGGAAAATAAGCTGCATTTAACCAACATCTAAGTCTATAATTGTCAAATGGAACTAAGAGTCAGGATGTATGTATTAAATATGTTATTTTTCTTATCCTGTAACCTAAGATAGAATAGTACAATTAGAAATTAAGCAGAAAGAAAACAGTTGGGTTCTTGCCACCCACAAGCTATATAACCAAGAGCAAATGGTATCCTCTGAACTATAATAGGAACCCAATGAGATATGGAAGCAAATATGAAAAGGCTTTGTGAACTGTGGACTGCTACACAAATGAAGAGTCACACCTAAGAGTTTTGCAAACTGTAGAGCGCTATGGACACAAAGGCTTAGAAATCACCTATGATCTTTCTTTATTACCAATGAGCAGAGCCAGTCAGAGGTGGATTCCTGAGATACTTCATTTTTACTGTTTTCATATTTGAGGTTCTGTGTATATTAAAAATTAAGAAGTACCAAAATATATTTATAAGAATTATTGTTTTTAATATTTATAAGCTATAAATAACATACCTGTATATGTAATCTCTTTTGGAACTATGTCAAAAGCTTAAATTTGAGGCCATTTTCAAATTTCAGACCTTGGCCAATAGGCTTTTCTAGATTGCACCTTTTGATAGGAACTTCCAGTGAGTTATTATATAGGTGACATACTTGGAGCTTTTATACTAATTACTTTATTTGTTTAAGGTCAAAGGTTTAAGATAGAGGAAATGGAAATCAGATTAAATTTTTCCTTTTTGCCACTGAACAAAGACACCATGCACATATTCTAAGCTTGTGGCAAGGGCTAGAAATGTGGAATGAATGAAAAAGAATAAGAGCCTTGAGTGTCTAAGTAAATATAAAAAACTATGTTGTTTTCTGTACTATGATACTAAAGAAGAAGGAGGAGGAAG
Organism: Micronycteris hirsuta; assembly: GCA_004026765.1. NCBI lineage: Eukaryota > Metazoa > Chordata > Mammalia > Chiroptera > Phyllostomidae > Micronycteris > Micronycteris hirsuta. The sequence goes on along the minus strand of PVJI01018457.1, from coordinate 3,054 downwards.
AGGGGGAGGAGAAGAGAAGAGGAGGAGGAGGAAGAAGAAAAAGGAGAAGGAGAGGAAGGGGGAGAGGGAGGAGGAAGAAGGGGAGGGGGAGAAGAAGGCCATACCAGAAACAGCACTGAGGGAGCCTCATTCTGTCTGGAGAGGCAAGAAAAAAAATCACATTCAAAATTGTGATTCACCTGAGAAAAAATTAATGAAGCCAGACACCACCTGTCTTCAAATTATACTATAGAGCTATGATAATCAAACAAGCATAATATTACCCTGACTGGTGTGTCTCAGTTGGTTGGGCATCATCTCATAAAGCAAAAGATTGCTGGTTTGATTCCTGGCCAGAGCACATGCCTGGGTTGTGGATTCAGTCTCCGCCTGGGGCCTGTGTGAGAGGCAACCAATGGATGTTTCTCTCTCACACTGATGTTTCTCTCCCTCTCTTTCTCCCTCCCTTCCCCTATTTCAAATACATACATACATACATACATACATACATACATACATACATACATACATACTTTAAAAGAACACCTTAGTATTGGCAGAAGAACAGACACACAGGACAATATAACACAATTGAGAGCTGAGAAATAAAACCACATGTTTACAGGCAAATAATTTTCTACAAAGGAGCCAAAAGCACACAATTGAGAAAAGAAAGCCTTTTCAATAGATGGTGCTGAGAAAATTGGAAAGCCATACCCAAGAGAATGAAATTACATTACAGTTCCCATGTACAAAAATTAATTCAAAATTGATCAAAGAACTTAATATAAGATCTGAAACAATAAATTATATAGAAGGAAACACAGGTTCTAAAGTAGTGGACCTTGGCTGTAGAGAATATTTTATGAATTTGACCCCAAAGACAAGGGAAGTAAAAGCAAAAATAAATGAATGAGACTATATCAAACTAAAAAGCTTCTGCAAAATAAAAGAAAGCTTCCAACAATACAAAATATCAACCAACCAAATGGGAGATAATATTGGCAAGCAACATCTCCAACAAGTAATCAATATCCCAAATATATAAAGTCATACAACTCAACCTTAAACAAACAAACAATTCAATTAAAAAATGGACAGCACTACCCAGCGTGGCTCAGTTGGTTGGAGCATCATCCTATAAACCAAAGGTTTGTGGGTTTGATTCCCAGTCGGGGCACATACCCAGGTTGCAGGTTCGATCCCTGGTCGGGGCACATATGGGAGGCAACCAACTGATGTTTCTCTCTCATATCAATGTTTCTCTTTCTCTCTCTCTCCCTAAAATCAACAAACACAAATTTGGGTGAGGATTTAAAGAAAGGGCAGAGCCCTGGCTAGTGTTGTTTGGTGGATTGAATCCTAGCCTGTAAACCAAAGGGTCACCAGTTCAATTCCCAGTCAGGGCACATACCTGGGTTGCAGACCGGGTCCCCAGTTGCAGGTTGTGAGAGGCAACCACACATTGATGTTTCTCTCTCTCTCTTTCTCCCTCCCTTCTTTTCTGTCTAAAAATAAATAAATGAAATCTTTTAAAAAAAGAAAAATTTAAATAAGGATAGAGGACCTGAACAGACACTTCTCCCAAGAAGACATACAAATGGCCCAAAGATATATGAAAAGATGCTCAACTTCACTAGCTATTAGGGAAATGCAAATCAAAACTACTGTGAGATACCACCTCACACCTGTTACAATGGCTACTATCACCAAGACAGGTAATAACAAGTGTTGGAGAGGTTGTGGAGAAAAATGAACCCTCATTCACTGCTGGTGAGACTGTAAACTGGTATAGTCACTATGGGAAACAGTATGGAGGTTTCTCAAAAATTAAGAATAGAGTTACCATATGACACAGTAATCCCCCTTCTGGGTACCTACCCAAAAAACTCAAAAACATTTATTGACAAAAATATATGCACCCCTATGCTTATTTGCTGCACTATTCATGGTGGCCAACACATGGAGACAACAAATGTGCCCTTCGATAGATGACTGGATAAAGAAGATGTGGTACATATACTCAATGGAATACTACTCAGCCATAAGAAATGATGAAATACTGCCATTTGCAACTTGAGAATATTATACTAAATGAAATAAGTCAGTCAAAAAAAGCTAAGAACCATAGGATTTCACTCATATGTGGGATATAAAACTGAAACTCATGAACACAAACAATACTATGGTGGTTACTAGAGGGAAGGGAGTAGGGGTCATAAAGGTAAAACAGGGCCAAATATATAGTGACAGAAGATGATTTGACTTTGGATGGTGGGCACATAATGCGATATGCAGATCATATGATATAGAAATGTATACTTGAATCCTATATAATCTTACTAACCAATGTCACACCAATAAATTTAATTGAAAAAGATAAAACATATACAAACATAAAAATTGTTCATATATAAAGAAGAAATAGGCTTAATTTGAATATATGATAGAAACAAACAAAATATGTTTATTAAAATTATAAATAATCTATTTCCAACACTTTCCTTTGGCTGAATTAGTACGAATTCTTCTGGGCTTAATTCTCATTAAGAAGTACTATTTCTAATGTTTCTTTAAAATTAAAATATAAAAATATTTGCTTATATAAGATTATGTATCTTATATACAAACTGATTTGCATTTATGATAAAGCAGTCTAAACATTGTAGTAGAATTTTATGAAAATTAATAGTTAAAAAACAAATTGTGATTGTTTCAGAGTTGTTACATTCAAAGAAACATACCTAAGTAACCAAACTCATTTACAAAAGTAATTCTTTTTTTTTATTTATTTTTTTAATTTTTTGTTCAATTACAGTTATTTGCATCCTCTCCCCTCCCCTCCTCCCTTCCCCTCCAGCCCCAACTGCCCCCCTAGCCTCCCTCCTCCCCCTTAGTCCTGTCCATGTGTCCTCTACAGTGATTCCTGTAAACCCTTCTCCCCATTGTCCCCTCCCCTCTCTCCCCTGTCTATTGTTAGACTGTTCTTAATTTCAATGTCTCTGGTTATGTTTTGCTTGCTTTCTACTTTTGTTGGTTATGATCCGGTTAAAGGTGAGATCATATGGTATTTGT
>PVJI01018456.1:0-33321 GCA_004026765.1 Micronycteris hirsuta | reverse complement strand
GACACAAAACCATGAAGATATGCTGCAATATGCTGGAAGCAATCATCGCTCTCTCTGCCCTCTTTTGTCTTCATGCTGTGGGCAACGCTGAACCTCATTTCCTGTTAGCATTCCTCCCCAGCCAATTTCCACACTCCTTCCCTCACAATGCTTTGCTCTCATAGATGGCTTTTTGGAGAAATCGAAAGAGGTGATGGGGACACGGAGAGATGGACAGCTCTCTGGGTGAAAAAATCATGCCTTTTCTTGGGTTTGGGATTTCAATCTCTTTCAGGCATGAGAAAATACGTCGACTGGTACTTATCGAGCTCAGCATTTTGCCAGGTATTGCATGCATTCATTCCACATTCACTGTATACCTGCTATGTGCTGGGCTTGACGTCAAGCACTGGAAAAGCCATGATGGGATAGTTTACAGCCCCTGGGTTTCTGTTACACACACTAATAATTAAATATTATTCAAAGTAGATAGGAGCCATTTCAGACAGTTTGGAATGTGTAATCAAGTGATGAGGTGCTATAAAATCCTGGCGACAAAAGCCTAGAGGAAAGTTTTAAAGTCTGTATTCATTGACAATAGAAGGAGAAAAAGGAAGCATAATTTTACCCAGTGCCCTGTGCAAAGGTCACTGTAATCACATTTAAATGAAATTACATTCCAGGTGTAACAGCAATATAATATATAACAATTCTCAGTGAAACTAATAGAAAAATTTCTCAGTCACGAAAACTGATTAAATGCATTTCATTTCAGATGCCCCAAATCAAAGCCTTTATGTGCTGTGTTTTGCTCTGCCTTCCCACGTCTTCAGGAGAACATTGCCTGTAACTCAGATTGCTCTGCTTAAAACCCCAAGTTGGGGTTAGCCCAGGGCCCAGATCTAGAACTATCAGTCATTAGCAAGATGAGTTGGGGCAAATTTCATAATCACTTTTAGCATTAGTTTTCCAGCTGTAAAATAGGGATAATACTACCTATTTCCTAGGCGTGCTGCACATAAGAAATGAAATACACATTGTATGCAAAGTGCCTGAGTCAGGACAAGTGTTCAGCAATTGATATTTATTATGATCATAATGGCCATTACTGCTACAGTTACTATTGATGTTGATATTCAGTCCAGGTTTTGGTGGACACTATTCCAACTGTCACAACTTTCATGGCAGGTGTGCATGCCATCTTCTCTGATTCTTAGAATGTCAGATCCCTGGGAAACAGGGGCCACCCTAGGTAAGTTATTTTATTTTTTTGTGCCCAAGCTTTTTGAATAAAGCACTGCATACAAATGTAAAAAATAAGCTTTGGAATCACCCTTTATATAAATTTTATTAATATTTATAGGTCTACTCAGGTTTCCTTTTTCTCTTGACTACATTGGCAATTAGTTTCTTTCAGAAATTGTCCATTTCATCATAATTTTCAAATGTATTGGCATGTATTTTTCCAATATTATTACTCTAAAATTTCTTTTGCATTAGAATTATGCCTTCTTTTTCATCACACATTTTGTTTCTTTGTTGCATTTATTTTCTGTCAATAAGCCATGTCATGGCCATACTACAAGGTCAGCATAGACTGGTAGAGAGAGGAAGAGGCTCAGAAAAGAATCCCATTCTCTACCAGGCAACAAGCTATTCTCAGATCAACTACATTTCATGCCTACACTAGGTATTGTCACCAGTCGCAAGTCTGAGGGGTTACAAGCAGCAGCAAACCAATACAGAAATCCAACAAGGAGTGTCTGTGTGAAGCCCAGTTCCTCCTCCTTAATCCTTCCCCCAGCATTAGTATTTATTGCAAAAATTCAAAAGCTACAAAGTTTCATGTGCAAATCAAAGGCCAAAGAAATACACAAAGCTCTGCTCTGTGTCCTGATGAATGTGTTAAAAAGAAATGTGATTAGAGAAGTGATAGAGTTAAGCAGGGAATTATGCAGCCTGCTCATGTTTTATGGATACTCATGGAGTCGGAGGATGGGCAGTAACTACTCCTCTGAGTGATAATAGTCTGAAAATCACCAGTAGCTCATCACTGTTTTTGGTAGTGGTGGTGGTGGTAGGTGGGGCCCGTGTGTGTGTGTGTGTGTGTGTGTGTGTGTGTGTGTGTGTGTTAAAGTGTCCCTAACCTGTGGTGTGCATGTGGATAATATTCAATAAATTTTTCCCTTTTGTTATAAAAATTCAAGGAGAAATTTGTCCATTTGCACAAATGAAATATTAAGGGCTCTTGTTTGTATGTGTGGAAAGAAAGACACCTGGACAGAATCAATTGGAAGTTTGCCAACATGAGATTTGGACCATGGTAGATGACATGGACCAGCAACAAACTCCCACCATCATAGAAGACACCCTGGATCTTATCAGGCCCAGCCGGGACGAGTAAATTTGTGTGGCAAAGAGAAATTACAGAGAGCTTTGAGGTAGATTACATGCTTATGATCAACATTTAAGTATGATATTGGGAAATGTGGAAGAAACTGTGACTACCACAGAAATTGATGAAGAAACATATGAAGAGATATATAATTAACAAACAGAATATTCCAATGCTCTCAGTCCAGGGAGATGGTATTGCACTAGTTGCCCTTCCTTTGAGGGTTGGCTAAAACAAACACTTTATCCTGTATGGAAATTAGGACACTCAGTATGATTGCATCTTTTGAAGATATTCAAAAAAGAAACCTGCATAAATTTTGATATTAAGAAATGACCAAGGTATATTTACACAATGGAATACTATGCAGCAGAAAGAAAGGAGGAGCTACTACCCTTTGTGACAGCATGGATGGATCTGGAGTATGCTAAGTGAAATAAGCCAGGCGGTGAAAGACAATTACCATATGACCTCATCTATAAGTGGAACCTAATCAACAAAACAAGCAAGCAAGCAAGCAAAATATAACCAGAGACATTGAAATGAAGAACAAACTGACAGTGTCCAGAGGGGAGAGGGGAGGGGATGATGGGGGAACGAAGGGGAAGGGTAGTCAAGGAACATGTATAAAGGACAGATGGACAAAGACAAAGGGGGTAGAGTCGAGGGTGGCAGACAGGGCCGAGTGAAGCAGGGGGCAGTGATGGGGTGAAAATGGAGATAACTGTACTTGAACAACAATAAAAAAATAAAAGAAATGACCAAGGATTTTTCCACTCCTGAAATGAGTGGAAGAATTTCATAACTCATAAATTTCATAACTCATAACACACAACTCATAAATTCTTAAGCTAAATGGCATTTTTATTTTTCTCCAACCCTTCCAATAAATGTGATCACCAAGATGCAGCCCTCTTTTTTAGGAGATGATTTGCTCCATTGATTGATTTCAGATAATTTCTGATGTTTTCAATTTAAGTTAAATTTGATGTTTTCTTCTTTGATTTAAAAAAAGAAAAAAGAAAGTCACCAACACAACTGGCAACATTAAGCCTAAAATTTTTAACCCCTATGCTTTGCATGACACAGAGGCAAGAAAAGTTGTGTTTCAATCCAGGATGTAGGCAGAACTTTATGTGGACGGAAACAATCTCAGTTACCCTGCTGGTCTACCTGTTTTGGTCAGTCATAAAGATTCTGAAATCTACCCTGCCTGGGGATTACATGGGCCTCTTATGCTTCCTTTATAGTAATGCTTCTTAAATCTCATATACCATAGAGCTCACAAAGCAGTTTCTCATATATTATTTTAATTGTTTTCTTTGTTGTCCCAGGCATAATAACATAGGCATTATATTCCCAATTGTAAGGATGAAAAAAGAGGCTCAGAGATTTGTGAGCCTTCCTGGGGTTTAATATGTGATAACCCTATGGTAAGAGGTGGAGGGGAAAATGTGGGTGGGAATCTTATCTCTTCCAGGCCACTAGGGGATGACTTTGCTAAAGCAGTTTTCTCAGCTTGAGTCACAGTGTCTTCCTCAATAAATTGTGGATGATCATTCATAACTGGCCTGATTGTGGTCAGGAACAGATGTAATGCACTTAAGGGCTTAGCTCTGTGCCTGATGGAGTAGGAAGCTCAGTAAAGAGAAGCTGTCATTATTGGCCAAATCCAGCATGGCCTTCCAGCATGCCTGGAGTCTGCCCCTGACATTCTTAACCAAGAGTTATCTAACACAGTAAATATGAATGTATTAAGAATGATGCCAGAAAGGAATGCAAATTAATGAAACATATACCACTTTGAAATTGTCAGAACAGCTAGAATAAAAAAAATTTCAAAGGGATTAGGATGTGATGCTTGCTGAAATCCAGAGACCAAGTCCGCATGTGTTTTCCTCAATACATACTTGGGTTCTGAGCACAGTTACTTGGGGGTAGAAAACATGGCAGAGGTCATTGCTGGAGGATTAGCTGTTTCTTCTTCCTAATCCCCATTGCAGTCTATACAAAAGCCAAGAAGAGGCAAAGACTACCTCACCCCACCCCCATTTTGCAGCCAAAACTATGAGTATGTATTGCTAGGTCTCTTCTGCCACCTTATGAGTACTCTGATTTCAGGCAGGAAGGGATGGGCAGCAGTTCATGAAAGCAACTGTGGTCTCTATGACCTGAGCCAAAGGGAGGATTTGCAAAGATAACAACAGTTCCATACAGTGGCAGTTTCAAATCAGACTGCGATCCAGTATCTCCTAACAACATGAACAGTTCTATAAATATAAGCAAATAACACTCTGAATTGTTACTCCTATTCGCCCCAAGGATGTGCCCACTAGAAGTATCAGTTTACCTGTGTTCCAGGAAATCACTCACAAATGAAGAGCTAATAAAATTCCACATACCCATAACTGGCCAAGTCATAACAGAAGGCCTTCTATCAGCTAGGCAGGATGCAGCATGCTAAGCAGGAAAAGGCTACCACCCTAGTTAAAGCCATGCAAATATTTCTCCAGAAGTACTTTCTCATTTTCTGGGAGAGTACATGCCTTTGGGTAGCATCCCATCAATTCAGACGGCACTAATTGGGAAGATGCAGCAGTAAGGATGTAGTAGGAGCGGTATGTGCAATGTAATAGCTGAGGTGTGAAGAATTCACCAAGTACTGCACCACCAACAGTTCAACCATGGAATCTGCTCACCTCTAGGAGTTAGGAACCTGGTGGTCGTCAGCCCCAGGGCTCCAGTCTGCCTCTGGAAACATAGGACCACCGTGGAAAGTTTAAATACAAAGCAAAAGCAACTGGGTCCTGCCTGCTGATTCATTACCTAAGCACTCATCCACGGGGATGAACAAGGCAGAGGATCTGGAGATATACTTAATTAGAAACAGACAAAGGCATTCTTCCTAATATTTTTGCCTGGACAACCAGAGTTTCTGTTTGGACCATTGCATTCAATAACTGAGGCTCAAGGCTTTTTATCTGAAGCATTGATTTTACCTGCTGAACCAAGAAAGCTGCTTTTCATCTTGCAGACATGAGATGTGATTACAAAATATGCTTTGCATGCAAGGAACACAGTGAAGGGAACTACGTTACCCCTCCTGATTTCACAATGAAAAAGAATCTTTGAGCAAGGTGTGTAGTAGAGGGTAAATGTGTGTTTCAACAGCACGTGAGACTCACCTATGGGGACGGGGCAGGCCCAGCTAGGTTCCTGTGCTGTTTATTCTGTGTTCAAACACCACAACTAATACCAGCTGCACAATTTCAGGCAAGATCCATAGCCTCGAAAAGCCTCATTTTCAGTTTATAACCACCTCTTAGCATTGTGGAGAGGATTAAATGAAATAATGTATGCAAAGTGCTTAAAAGGATGCCTGGTATTTTCATAAGTTCTCAATAATTTTGGCTATCTTGAAAACCATCATTATAATCACTGGGAATCATGAGAGTATGAAGGAAGATAAAACTATCATTTCTACTTTGGATGAACGGAGATGCCAGAGAAACTTCCAAGGAAGATACAAGTAAATATAGAAATAAGCTAACTGAATAGGAAATGAGGCACAGGCTGGCAGCCCAGTTGGGGATGCTTTTAGAAGGTTGTATGGAACATCAGCACTGACTACAGGCAGCTATTGAGGGTCTACCATGTACCTGGCAGTGTACTGGGTAATTTACACACTTACCTCACTTACTTGTCACATACTAGGCTTTTCAGAAGTGCTGACTCAATAGGGCACAAATAAGAACAAACTATTTTTCTCTTATCATTGCCCTTTAAACCTGCCCTTTAGAATTAAACCTCAATAAAATTTCAAGTGAATTCCCCATTGCCTCTTGTTATTTTCACATAGAATGGGTTTCATTTGTTATAGACTCTTTTTACAAGTCCAGTGTTTTCTAATATTAAACAATTACTCTCTCAACAGATTTAAAAGGCCAATGCTGAGCTTGAGGTGGACTCAAGCTTGGATACCTACAGGGGAAGGCAGTGGTGAGCTCAGAGTCTTCGCTGCATCCTGCCTTCTCTTCTACCCCTGTTTCCAGGTTACTAACTGGTTCCCTGTCCTCCAGGGTTGGAGCTGGAGGAGGAGGGGGAGAGGCAGGGAAGAGATCACTGGACTGTGCTATTTTCATGCATCTTTGGAGCCCACTGATTGTGGCAGGTGCTGGCTGGGAGAGTCCTCCATGTGGCACCACTTTGTGTTCTGGGGACTGGCTGCCCCTTCTTCCTGGTCACTGACTACCCGTCCTTAGGCCTTGCTCTGACCAGATGCTCCCCCCATAGCTTGCCTTCTTGGTGGGTCCCCTTCTGTGACCACCTCAGCAACACATGGTCCACCTGCCTGTCCTGACTGGCCACTTATAGCTCGCCTTAGCCCACATCCTCAGGGCCTCTCCAGCCAGCTTCTCCCCTTGAGAGACTTAGGCAACCTGCATCACCCAAACTCCAAAGGACCCTCATGAATCCTCACAATTTAATTCGCCTCAAGGATTTACTGAGTCCCCCACTTACCAGGCACTGTTCAAGGTACTCATATTACAGCAATGGACGTAACAATGGTCTGCAGGGAATTTACATTCTAGAGTAGTGAGACAATTAACTGCAGAACTAATGAATTACACGAGTTATATGATGATCAATGCTGTGGAGAAACATGAAGCGGGGGCGGGAGAGAGGGAGGGCTGAAAGGGCATTGCAATGTCGCACAGTCAGGGAAGATGGTGCCCAGGAGACTTGGAGGGGATCTGCCTGTTGGACTAACATCTCCCCACATCTCACATGGATTTCTTAGTGGCATTGGACCCTGAGTCCACAACTTCCAGAAGGAGTGAAGGATTAACCTTCTCTTGGAAGCACATCTTCTTTTACCAGCAGTGGGCTTGAGGTGTCAGAAGCACATCTTCTATTTTCAAAGAATTCTCTTTCCCTTGTATGTCCTTATATGTATACTTAAAGATGTTAATGAACTATGCTTTTTAAAAATGACTTCTTAGCAAATTCTATATGCATGGTCTGGCTTCATTTTTTAATGTGTGGGAACATGCCATCTCCTTTGTTTCTCAGCTTCTGACCCTCAGCCAAAATTCCTTGACCCTAGTAGAAGGATTACGCCGTGTCCTGGGAGATACATTGAACAGATTGACAGTCATTAATCAAGGTCTCAGATCAGAGGTCATGGGGATCCAGACTAGTGTTTCTGTACAAAGTTTCTTTCATTGGATCATACTGGAATCTTCAGAACATCTCACACAAACAAAAAAGCAAATAAACCAAACAAACCAAAGGAAAAACACCTATCAAACTATGTCTTGCGCCTCCCTCAGCTTTCTAAGAAGAACCCTGAACACCTAGGCAGCTTTGTATTGCATCAGCCAAGCTCCCAGTTTCTTCGCTTTGGTGAGATCATTAAAAATTAATCTTTGAAATGTTCTTGTAAAGGATGTGTTCTGGTGATGTCTCAGAGTGAACAGGTAATTCAATCCCTAAAACTGCTGGCCTCAAGAGAATAATAACTATCACCACCTACTTGTTGCAAGTGATGGGCTCTGTTAACAAAAGAAAAAGTACCTGTATCTTTTTAATGACATTTGACTTCTCACCGCATTTTAGACATTCCTCTGCTTAGCGTGTTGTCCCAAATGAGGGTACAGAGTATTGAAGGGATAATAGTGTACAGTTGAAAATTGGTTTTAACTAGAATTTGGAGAGTTCATTATCACATTCACTACCTGTATTCAGAATCATCAAGAGGGCTTGTGTTAGGAGAGATGACTGGTAAATAATTGGAATAATTTTCTCTCTGCATGATTCCCTAGACTTTTGTGTACCTTAGTGCATTTTCTTGTGTATATTGGTATATAGAGCAGTTGACAGTGGGCAAAAAGAAAAAAAAAATCACTAAATTCTAGAAGACCTTCACAGGTTACAGAAAAGTTTTCAAAAACTTTATCTCATTTTATCTTTATTTAACTGATGTGGAATTGACAAGGTGAAGTCCTCACATATCTATAAAAACTTACTAATAATGTAGCCTTCTATGCCTTAATTTCCCCAGCTATTGAGGGGCAAAAGCTATGGCTGTACCATGTGTCATGATCCTCGTCAGCCGTAGTGGCCTGGGTCAGAAATGGACAAGTGACCTAGGTAGTCTATGACAAGCCCCATGACAAAGCCTTGTATGAAGGACACTACTCAAAAAGAAATGACCTGAAGCTTATTCAATTTCATTCCAGTGAAGTTAGAATTGGAAACCAATACACTAAGCTTTGGGTAGCTAAGCTGAAAGGTCACCTAGACTTGAGAGTTGAGACACCCTTTATGGGATAGATGCAAATGAATAAACAGAGGAACGCAGTTTGTAAAACACAGAGGGAACAAGAAGGAGAAAGCATGAGATAGAACGATCTCAGTGGTAATGCTTTATACTGTTCATTTTCAGTTCCTGTAGTCTGTTCTTTGTTTTATGACTTTGGATTTCCATCAGACACCTATTTTTGCCTGATAATAAATCCTCTTTCCTTGAATGAGTTCTTATGGATTACTAACTTGCAACCAGCAGAATTTGAATTGGAACTATTCATTATATGAACAGTGTCTTCCTAACTTTACATAGAACCCCAAAGTCTTGACCATAGTTTGAAAGTATCTCTTACCCCAGACTCCCACAATAACTTCATCTTGTGCTACTCTCCAACCATTTCTTCATACTCCAGCCAGTTTAATTTATTTTAGTGCCTCAAAATATTAAGTTATTTCCCATACCATGAAATGCAAGTTTCATAAAAGGCAAGGATATTGCTGTTTTGTGCACTTTTGTAATTCCAGAGTTTAGCACAGTGCTCGGTGCATAGCAGATGATGCATAAATATTTGTTTAGTAGCTAATAAATGACAATCAGGAGCTCAGATCCATATCTTCTCATTCTCTATTCATTATGCCATATTGCTTAGTCAACTAAAATCCAATTAATTTTTTAATTTCTAAATTATAAAATCTGTAGTTATCACAGATGTCCATTAACACATACATGTTTAGTGAGCCTGAAGGGGAAGCAAAAGAACTAAAATTGTTTTGCTGGCAACACCAAGACATGCCACAGAGTTATGTAGAAAACCTTTCTGGAATCACAAACAAGGAACAGAGAAGAGCGGTGCTAAATGTATTTAGCAAAATGTGGTTAATAAGTTTCCTTTTTTCTAGGGTCTCAGAAAATGTCAAACCATAAAATGCACAAATTAGTCACTTTTTAGGTAGAAAATACTAAGCAGGTTAATAGAATAGTTTTTCTTTGACTCAAATGCCTAGAGGAATATTTTGGAAATGTTCCCTTGAACATCAATAATGGTCTAATTACTTAAAATTATACCGTATGCTTCCAAAGCTGAAGCCTAATTTTTTTCCTTTTAAGTGCAAGAAACACAGCCTTGTCCAAGGACAGGCTGCCATTGACCAAAGGGGAAAAGATTCCAGGAGCAGTGAGGATTAATTTGCCTCCTGGTGTCTCAAAAACATAACTTGTCCAACTACCACAAATCTGTATTTTAATGCCTATGGCTGTGTAGGAGCAAATTGGATTAAAATGTTCACCAAGTGATGTCCACCCACATAGCAGGGAATGTAATCTCCTGGTGGCTTGCTGTACATCCCATTATGCAATACATCTCGCGAGCTTAGTCTTCAGCACAGCACTTGTTAAAATTTTTGCCTAAATTCCTTACCCAACTGCAGACTCTCCAAAACCAGAATCTGAGACTTGGTTGTTTTGGAAACCCCAGCTACAAGTCTCATGCTTGGCACAGAGCTGCCTGTACCAAGATCCATGAGATGAAAAACTGCATCATGGTTAAGAATTCATGTTCAAATCCTGGTTTCACAACTTTCTATACGTGTGACTTTGGCAAAGTTGCTTCACTGCTCTGTGCCTTGGTTTCTTATTTGTAGGAGGGTGTATTAATAGTACCTACTTCAAAAGATCACGGTGAATATTAAGTGCTATGACTCAAAATAAACACTTCAGAGGTGCCAGTTATTATTATTACTAAATTAGTGTTGAATGAATACATGAATATCCTTAGAGATTTCCCAAGAATTCTTGCCTTGACCATGGCATTCTCAGTAGCTGATCTCCACCATAGCTTCCAGTGCTGTTGGAATCCAAGGGGACAAATCCTCAGGACCACCTTTGGGAAATCTGGAGGCCATTTATAGACTTATGGTATGAGTAAAAGAGAAGCATGGAGGATGCTAGATGGGAAAATCTTTTCCTTTATCTTCTGGGTAGACACTATTCTTTGCTCTCCACCCTACAGGATGCAAGCATTTTTCGGAGCACTGTTGTGACCCAGGGAGATGGGTACAGGTGGATGGAAAAGAACATGGAAAAACCTGGACCTGACCTTTCCTCTCAAGGGTCAACCTGTAGCTACTGAGCATCGCCTATGCGTGAAGGACCTCTGCCTGAAGAATGAGGCATCAGAAGCAGCCTCCATTTTTATGGAGCTTATAATCTGTCAGGGAGGGCAAATATTAAATATTAAACAAGTAGATCCAACAACATGCGATAACAGAACAAGCACTCAGTGCTCTGTCAGAATTTAGCAGTGGGACCTGGCTCAGTTCAGGGCATCAGGAAGGTTTCTGGAAGAAAGTGAAGTTTTAATTGATACCTGAAGGACAGAAGCATTAGTTAGATGAAGAGAGGTGGGGAGAATGTTCCAGACAAGGGAAAACTAAGTATAAAGGCCCAAAGTGGGGAAAGATGATGGGTTAGAGAAACTGAAAGGTGGCCATTGTGGCCGGAAGGCAGTGACTAAAGGGGAGCCAGATGAATGATGAGACCATGATCATGACCGTCCCTTTCCTGCTGCCTCCGCACCTCCGCACTTCCGCCTTTTTTTATACTCTCTCCTGCCCTCATGGTCTGCCCTGCAAATTCTCACCCTGCTTACCACCAAGCATTGCAACCCTCTCTCTTTTTTGTTTCTGTCCCTTTTGTTTTTGACAATTGGATATTTTGTTTTGACACACCTCATAAAATACACAGCATTATTAAGATATGAATTAATTTCTCCATTTTAATTAAAATTATCTTTAATTGCTAGTTGCAGCTGCTGATCACAATGAGTGTCATCACATAAAACTAATGGAATATCAGTGGACAACAGACAAATGTGACAGTCTGTTTAAACAATCACTATCATTGTTTGGATACTTGCTATAGGTCAGACACGATGGTAAACATCTTTTATGCATTTCACTTACATGTAATTACACTAATCTAGGGAATATCCCACTTTTTAAAAGAGGCAGCTGAGATCTGGAAAGACCAAATAACTTGTCCAGTTCCCACATCTATGAAGGGGTAAACCTGGGATGCAAATTCAGGCACAAGATCTATGATTCTGCAATTTTAATCCCTCCACATGAAGTTTCTGGTCTTGTAGATGTTTAATGAGTAAGTGCTTTGATTTTTTTTTAAAGATTTTATTTTTGTTTATTTTTAGAGAGAGGGGAAGGGAGGGAGAAAGAGATGGAGAGAAACAGCAATGTATGGTTGCCTCTCACATGGCCCTCACGGGGACCTGGCCCGCAACCCAGGCATGTGCCCTGACTGGGAATCAAACCGGGACCCTCTGGTTCCCAGCCCATGCTCAATCCACTGAGCTACACCAGCCAGGGCTTAGTGCTTTGATTTTTAAATAATATTAATAATATCCCGAATATTGCTCCTCCTCACCTCCCCCCAACTTGATGCCTCTGAAGATAGGTCAAGACTTCCTGAAAGTTTTCATAGCCTCAGGCAGTTATTCTTGCTTCCAAGCCTGAGCTACTCAAAACTCACAAAGCAGTGGCCAGATTGTGGCACCCTCCTCTATCTACGGATATATGTTAGAAGTAGTTCTTCAAGTCCTTTGGCTTGAATTTCTACTTAAATCTTAGAGAAGTATTTATTTATGATACTGAGTCAATTTGAATAGCTTTACCAGTAATGTTGGGGACTCCTTGTGATTTTGCTGAGAAAAAGCCCCTACTTGTTTTTCCTGCACATTTAGTACTTGAAAAATTGACCCCACATAGAGCAGACTTCTGATTACCATGAGATTCAAGAGGAAGAAAACAAAACACCAATATATCATGCATAGCTCTGACTGTATGCTAATGAATCAAGGCTAAAATTTTCCACTGTATCTAAAAATAATGATGGATGGATTATGTGGTCTCAAAATTATGACCCTTAAAAATGCGGGAGAATTTTAGTTCTCCAATTGGACAAGTTTTCCATTCTCAAATGAAAACAATACATCAAATAAGTTATTTGCATCCTGCTAAGACAATTGTATTAATCTATTTGCTCCTATGGCCTCAGAAGATGAAAACAGCTGAGTTATGTGGTTATGTGTAAAATAAACTCACTGAAAATAATCATTTCAGATTAAAACAAAATATTAGGTTTACTTCCAAAATAACACCGGATAATAATAATGGTGTGATAATGGCTTACATATTCCACAACATGATACTATTTCTACATTGAACTAGGATGTCATTACCCCTTTGAACTCAGGTTTGTGTCCATAGCTGGATCTCAGACTTGCTGTCTAATGAATGTTTTGTCTATACAAGCTTCAAATAACTAAACTGATTGGGAGTTGACTAAACTGAGGGAATTGACTATTTCTTTAGATAGAACTAGCAAGGTGATAATGCAAGAGAAAAACAGGTGTTCCGTGACAAGATTTATCATCACCTAACATTGAGCCAATCAATTCATATGGCAGTACTATCCAAGGGAAAAAAATTCTGCAAAGGGAATAAAATAATTCAAATAGGTAAACTTCACCAAATAATCACCAGATACTTGGCAGGAGGCAGGATCAGGAAGATAAATCAAGCCTTGTATCTAACTTCAAGGAACTTTCAGTTTGCATAGGCTATTTTAAAAAAGAGAGTTTCCCTTTCCTCCCCGAATTATTTTTTAACTATCAAAATATTTTGATGAAAATTCAAGACTCTTTTATTGCTGGTAGAAATGTAAAATGGCACAGCCACTTTGGAGAACAGTAAACCAGTTTCTTATAAAAGTAAATATACTCTTTCTATACAATCCAATCCAATCATCACACTCCTTGGTTTTACCCAAAGGAGCTGAAAATTTATGTCCACACAAAAACCTGCACATGGGTGTTTATAGTAGCTTTATTCATAACTGCAAAAATATGGAAGTAACCAAGATTTATTTCAATAGGTGACTAGATAAATAAACTATAATACATCTACAATGGAATAATATTCAGTACTAAAAATAAATCAGCTACCAAGCCACAAAAAGACATGGAGGAAACTTGAGGGCATATTACTAAGTGAAACAAGCCAATCTGTAAAGGCTACGTACCATGTAATTCAAACTATATGACTTTCTGGAAAAGGCAAAACTAGAGAGACATTAAAAAGATCAGTGGTTGCCAAGGGTTAAGGAGAAGAGAGGGATGAGTTGGTGGAGTACAGGGAATTTGTAGGGCAGTGAAACAATTCTGTATGATACCACAATGATGGATACATGTCATCATTCATTTGCCAAAACACAGAGGATGTACAATACCAATAGTTAACCCTAATGCAAACTGTGGACTTGGGGTAATTAAGATATGTCAATGTATGTTCATCAGTTGTAACAAATGTGCCACTCAGGAATGAAATATTGATGGTGGAGAGGCTTTGAGTGTTGGAAAAAAGTATACAAGAACTCTCTCTACTTTCTGCCTAGCTTTACCGTGAATTTAAAACCCTAAGTAAAAATCTTATAATAAAAAATTTATTTCAGAATTGGGTCTTCAGAGCAAGGATTTTAAATGAAATAAGAGATAAATATTGAGATATTGAAATATTGAGATAAAATAAAAATTGTCATGAAATGAGTCATACAGAAGAAAAATAGGTACTCATTTTAGAAGGGAAAATAGGAACCCATTTCGAATTGTAGAATTGTAGAATTTTGACTTAAAAGCCTAATACAAGTGAGCATCTCACTTAAAAGTAGCTTTGCACATTCAGAACAATCTAAGTGTGGGAAAAGCTGGGCTCAAGGTAACGCGAAATAGAATATATGACAAAGAAGAGGAGGAGGAGGCAGAGGAGTTGGAGAAGGAGGAAAACCATGAAAGTTCTATCTATGCGCTGATAAAACTGACTAACCTTAGATTCTCCACTACTCTTTATTCATTTATTCAGTAAAAGTTTTGAGGGCTGAGTGTTAGGAATACAGAACCAGAATGTCAATTCTTGTCCTCCCCAAACTCATATACCTGCTGATAAACACGATCATTGCTTTATTTTTGGACACTAAGAGTTTTCCCATCTGTCTTGCCTTGATGATCCATCCCTACCTCTCTTCCCTGAACCTTCAGCTCTTCCCTGAGCATGCTGGTCTCCTTCATTTAGGAAACATTAACCAAATTGCTTCTCGCTTCTGAGCTCAGTCTGTCATCTCTTTTTGGTGTGTTTCCTGTCTGTCTTATGCCATTTCAAAGCGCATCTTCTTTCAAATCTCAGCTCACATTTCTCCTACTCTTAAAAGCCTTTCGTGACTACTCCAGCCAACACTTATTTGGTATTTCCTCCCCTGGACTCATTCTTCAGTGATAATTAGTGTCCCAGATTCCCAGTTAATCATTTCACATGTGTATTCTTTATCTCCAAAGCCAGGCTGTGAGCAACGGAATGTACCTTGTCTTATGCTCATGTCCCACAGATTGCCAGAATGCAGGACACATAACAGCACTGACATGTTTGTTTATTGATTTGCATAAAATTTTATTTCTGTGAATTATAGTTTACCACTTGAAAAGCATGTTACTTTTCCAAATAAAACCAAAGTAATGATCTCAGAAACTTGTAAGTGATATTATTGACCTTTGAAATTCCTTTCTCTCTGATCAGATAGGTTCCAGTGACAGATGAGGCAATCCCACAATGTGATCATTAAACACAAGGGCCATATTTGTGTTGGTGGTTGTCAGGTAAGATATTTTATCTTTAATTAGTGTCCAATGAGTGATTTTTACATTGATTTTTGTTAACAGGAATTTATTGATAATTTTATATCATTTAGCAAAATCAAACATCTCTAAAATAATAAGAAATAACTGTTATCATCATTGGCTAATCTAGAAAACTTTCAATCTATTGATAAAATGATTAAAGTATTTCATACCTAGGGAAGAGAAAGACATGAGCAACCTTCCTATTGGTGAAGCATTGGTCTGTGCATTAGTCTGTGCATTGGTCTAGAACTATTCAGAGATGGAAAAAATCATCCCCTTCCAAAAGAAGATCTAATGCTACCTTATTAATTCCTGGGAAATTCTTATTCACTTTTGCTTTACAAACTCCCTCCTTTAATTATATTTTTCCATACTTCAACTTCTCAATAGTTCACAATTGGATGCTCACAGAGTGCCCCCTCTACTTACACTCTATGATAGCAACAAATATCCATGAAAAGATCATGCAAGTATACAAATATTTGTTCTCAAGCAACTCCAGAGTGGAAAAAATGCATGAGAAAAGACCTCAAGTATCCATTCCCAACTTAAGAATGTGGTATGGAAAACAATACTGAGTACATGCGCATATTTCAGATATCACTCAAGATTCATAAAAATAACAGAAAAATACATACATATCTAAAAGAATAAATGCATTACTTTTGGTATGGAAAAGAGTATAGATTCGACTCTTCCTGCTTCTCCTCATATATGATAGTTAATATTGTGTGTAAACTTGACTTCTATTGCTGGGATATCTCATCTCATTCTCTTCTGCCCTTGGATTGGGATTTACTCTACTGACTCCCCTAGCTCCTAGATCTATATTTGTATTTATTCGTATTCATACCATATCCATATCTCTCCTATTGATTCTGTTTCATAGGAAAAAGAAATGCACCATATAATACACTACCAAATACACCTATAAACCTACAAGAATAATGCAACACACAATGATAGGAAAATTCAAGCAGGTGGGAAAAGGTATCAGACTGCATGGGCACCCCAGATCTGGAGAAAGAAGGCAATGTTGCAGGGTATTCACAAATGCCTATCTAGTAACAGAAGGTGATCCAGGCCTGGAATCTCCCAATCCCCAACTTAGCAGCAAAGATAGGGTACTTAAAACTGAGAGACAATATGAGATCTTCTAGGGAGTGGGTATAAACAGAGAAGATAACCACAGCAAGTCCCTGGGCACCACCATCTGGAAGTCTGGTAGCCAGCAAAGACTTTGTAGTCAGAAAAGTAGACTGAAGGGAGGCAGTGAAAAATAAGTGAAAACACAGATCATTGTGTCCCGAAATCTAGGAAAGAACTTGTTTAAAGAAAGTGGGAAGGAGTCAGTCCTGGGAAATGCTGCTGAGAGGTCAAGAAAGATAAAACCTGAGACTTAACGGTTGATTTTGTCAACATGTGGAAAATGGTTGATGGTGATCTGGAGACATTTCAGTGAAGTGTTAGCAGTAAAAAGTACTTAGAGTGGAAAAAGTACTTGGAGTGGGTGTGAAGGATGTGGGAAGAGAGGAATGAATAATTGAAGGAATGAATGGTTGTTGATTTTCTCTGGGATTCTAACTTAATATGACATTTTAAAAAAGTAGCCAGTGAGGAACAGCTAACCCCTATCCTTCTCAAACTATTCCAAAAAATCCAGGAAGAGGGAAGACTCCCTATTCCAAAACCAGACAAAGACCAAATAAAGAAAGAAAACTGCAGGCCAATATCACTGATGAACATAGATGCTAAAATCCTCAACAAAATATTGGCAAACTGCATCCAGTAATACATAAAAAGATCATACATGATGATCAAGTGGAATTCATTGCAGGGATGCAAGGATGGTACAATATTCACAAATCAATAAGTGTGATACATTACATAAACAAAAGGAAAGACCAATATCATATGATCATATCAATAGATGCAGAAAATGCATTTGATAAGATATAGTACCTATTTAGGATAAAAACACTCAGGAAAGTTGGAGTAAGGGAGCATGCCTCAACATAATAAAAGCCATATATGAAAAACCTACAGCCAGCATCATATTCAGTGGGCAAAAACTAAAAGCTTTCCCACTAAGATCAGGGGCAAGACAAGAATGTCCACTTTCACCACTTCTATTCAAAACAGTATTGGAAGTCCCAGCCAGAGTGATCAGACAAGAAAAAGAAATAAAAGGCATCCATTTGGAAAGGAGAAAGTAAAACCCATGACATGATAGTGTACATAGAAAACCCTATAGATTCCACCAAAAAACTACTCAACCTAATAAGTAAATTTGGCAAAACAGTGGGATACAAAGGCAACATTTAGAAATCAAAGCATTTTTGTACACTACCACCAAATATCAAAAACAGAAATCACGAACAAAATCCCATTTGTTATAGCAACAAGAAAAATAATGTACCTAGGAATAAATCTAACAAAGGAGGTAAAAGACCTGTACTCAGAAAACTACACAACATTGAAAAAAGAAATTAAGGAAGACACAAATAAATGGAAGCATATACCGTGTTCATGGATTGGAAGAATTAACATCATCAAAATAACCACACTACCCAAAGCAATTTATAGATTCAATGTAATCCCTGTTAAAAATACCAATGACATATTTCACAGATATAGAACAAACATTTCAAAAATTTATATGGAACCATAAATGACTCCAAATAGCCTCAGCAATTTTGAGAAAGAAGAATAAACTAGGAGGGATCACAATATCTGACATCAAACTATGTTACAAGACCACGGTAATCAAAACAGTCTGGTACTAACATAAGAATAGACATATAGAACATGGAACAGAATAGAAAAACCAGAAATAAACCAATGTCTCTATGGTCAATTAATATTTGACAAAGGGGGCAGAAGCATAAAATAGAGTAAAAATAGCCTCTTCAAGAAATAGTTTTGGGAGATCAGGACAGCTACATGCAAAAAAATGAAACTTGACCACCAACTTACACCATACACAAAAATAAATTCAAGGTGGATAAAAGACTTAAATATAAGTCATGGAAACATAAAAGTCCTAGAGGAGAACATAAACAGGAAAATTTCAGATATTACATGCAGCAATATTTTCACTTATATGTTCCCTAGAGCAAGGGACATGAAAGAATAAACAAATAGGACTTCATCAAATTAAAAGCTTCTGCACAGCTAAAGACAACATAAGCAAAATGAAAAGGAACTGTATGGGGAAATATATTTGCAATGATACCTGGGACAAGGGTTTGATCTCTAAAATATATAAACAACCCATACAACTCCACACCAGAAAGACACATAATCCTATTAAAAAATGGGCAACAGACCTGAACAGACACTTCTCCAAGGAGGACCTACAGAGGGCCCAGAGATATATGAAAAGATGCTTAGCATCACTAGCCATCAGGGAGATGCAAATTAAAACCACAATAAAATACCACTTCACAACAGTCAGTATGGCCAGCACAAACAAATCAACAAACAACAAGTGTTGATGAGTTTGTGGAGAAAAGGGAACCCTAGCACTCTCTTGGTGGGAAGGCAGACTGGTGAGCCAATGTGGAAAAGAGTATGAGATTTCCTCAAAAAATTAAAAATGGAACTGCTTTTTGACCTGTTGATTCCACTGCTGAGATTATACCCTAAGAATTCTGAAACATCAATTCAAAGGTCTTATTCACCCCAATGTTCATAGCAATGCAATTTACAATAGCCAAGTGCTGGAAACATCCTAAGTGCCCATCAGTAAATGAGTGGATAAAAAAACTGTGGTATATTTACACAGTGGAATACTACACAGCAGAAAGAAAGAAGGAGCTCCAACCCTTTACTGCAGCATGGATGGATCTGGAGAGCATTATGTTAAGTGAGGTAAGCCAGGCAGTGAAAGACAAATACCGTATGACCTCACCTATAAGTGGAACCTAATCAATAAAACAAATAAGTAAAGCAAAATAGAACCAGAGACATGGAAATAAAGAACAAACTGACAGTGACCAGAGGGGAGGTGGGAGGGAGATAACAAGGGAAAGAAGGGGAATACTCGCCAAGGAACATGTGTAAAGGATCCATGGACAAAGACAATCGCGGGTGGGGGTAGGATTGAATGTGGGAGATGGGGGTGGGTAGGGCAGAGGAGAGTAATGTGGGGATAATGGGGACAACTGTAATTGAACAACAACAATAATAATAAAGAAAAATATAAACAGTAGCCAGTAAAATCAAGGACAAATGAAAATGTGCATGGTAAGAATACAGCTTTAACTCTAAACCTCTAAACTCAAAGAGAAAGTACTTCAAGTATCCAGTCCACCATATTCCTGAATATACTTAAAGTTAACAAAAATACAGTTACATTAATAAACAAAGGATCATAGCTTATTCATCTGGAAAATTTTTCTGAATTATAGGTACAAAGCCTCATAACCATAGGTCACACACAAAGCCTGTTTTCTTTTATTTTAAAATTATTGTTCTCTCCAACCACACAATGTAACTATAATTAATGGTTATTACAAGTTCACTTCACCAACATTATCTGTTCCCACAATCATTCATTTGGCACTCTGTAAAACAAAGTCTATTATGGTCCAAAACAGAGCAATAAGCTTGAAATGCTAAAGAATACACAGTACAGCATTGCTTTTGTGACTCATGTCTGGTGCACAGCCACAGAATGACAACACAACAAAGGGGCTGGAAGGCGGAGACCAGGCAGGATGCTGGGGCACAAGGAACAACAGGTCTTGTCGGGATCTAACATAAAGAGCTCCGACAGCGGTCAGGATCAGAGCAACCCACATCAATGGCGTAAAAGCTGTGGCTCCCCCTTGTTCTCTAATAAGTCTGAATACTGCCAGGGCAAAAGGAAGACAGTGTTTGGATGCAAATTTTACAAGCTTTAAATAGAGAAACTATAACTGAAAAAAAATCTCCAAGGTATATCCTGAGTCCTAAAGTTGCATTAAAGAAAAGGACAGATGATAATTATTGATTACTCAGGTTAACGTTCTTGCCAACTTTAAAGAATCTGGACTTTGGGCATTTCAAATTTTTTACTATAAATGTTGCTACATATAACATTACATATAAATGTTGCTATATGTGGGTGCTGGATAAATACTTCATATGCATGACTTCATTTACTGTTCACAACCACCTGGTCAAGCAAGTACTATTTTCTAGGTCAACAATCTGAAGGTCAAAATGTTTATGGAACTTGATTAAAATCATACAGTTAGAAATTAGTCTATATTTGATCCCAGCAGTCAATACCTCCTCCCTCAACCCCTTAGTTCCTATTGACCAAAATCCATAGTTATCGGAATTTTCACATATGACTACCCTTGCCTAGTGGTTCAGAAATTAAGACTTAAATTCCAACTGAGACCTGCAATTAGCTTTCTAAGTAATGTTGGAAAAGTTATTTCATTTTGATAAGTCTTAGTTCTCTTACTAGAAAAATGGGTGTAATGCTACCAGACCATATTTTATAGCAAACAAATGAGATAACAGTATAAATAATTATTACTGCTACTGTTTTGCCAGTCCTTACCAATCCCTGATATGGTTCATTAGAATCTATCTATAAAATGTGGAGCTCAAAGGGCTGAGAATGACAACTTCATCTTAGAATCCAAACTAAGTAAGCTCCTTCCATTCTTGCAGGATATATAAGGAAACAGGTTTTTCCCTATTACTCTTTCGTAGAAGAATTTGAATGCATACATTCAAATCACAACATTTCTAATTTTTTATCTAGAATTTCCTCCCTCCCTAAAAATCTATCTCAAGAAAATCATTCAAGGAAGGAAAAAAATCAATACATGCAGTAAGGATTTTTTAAAAAAGAAAATTTTAAACAACAAAAATACAAACCTCTATTACATCAAACTACTGAAGTTAAGTAAATTATAGGTTAAAATGCTGAAATATTATAAAATTTATTAAACATAAATTGGATTTCAAAATACTAAAGTAGTTTCATGAAGTAGTATTAAATGGGAAAAGTAGAATAGAAAATAATTATATACAATGACCATGCATGTGAAAATATTGGAACTCATAAAAATATAAACTTTATTGTACTTTGGGGGATTTTCCCTTTTATTTAAATATATTTTCTTCACATGTTTTAAATTTAAGAATATTTTAAAAGTTAAAAAACATAACCAACTAAAACAATACTCTGTCATCTCCTCTCCCTTCCTCCCCGCCAAAAATCGCTTCCAATTCTTCCTTTATTTACTTCTAGTCTCTATGTTGGGAAAGTGTTGCCTTCTTTTTCTGGTAGGTCAGCCTTAGGTATGCAAAGTCAAGTATCTCTCCATCCTGAAGATGCTCAAGTTCAATCAGTTTGCATTACCTGTGTCTGATCTGGCACTAAAGCCCAATTCTGACCCACATGAAACTGTTCGTCATCAATCATCAATTCTTCCAGAACACCTCAAAACAATGCCTATCTTTTATTCATTTGATAAACATTTATTCAGTCTTTACTACATGCCAGGAAATTCAATAATGAACAAAACTTCATTCCCTATGCTCATTGAAGTCACTACTAATTTCCTTCTGTTTAATTGTTTTACTTTAAATGAGAAAATATTATTGAAAAGGAGAAAATAAAACTCAATTATTTTCCACCATCACCTAATATAATGTTCTTTTTGGTATATATTCCTTCTATCTTTGTCTTCAGCATACATATACTATTGACTTAGAATTACACTTTAAATGGAAAGTATGATTTTGTGTTCTGAATTTTTTCACTAGACTCACAGATTTTTCCAGGTTTCCACACAGTCTTCATAATGATCACTTTTTAATACTTGCCTATAGCAAACCATATGTCCCATTCTGAATTTGTCCTCCAGTTCCTGGATAGTTAGCTTATTTTCAGATATTTTTCTTTTTACTTTATAATATAGATAACACAAAAAATGAGTGCATCTTGCTCCTGGGAACCTGGCCCTGGCTTACTCTTCAGACCCTTCTCTCGCCTCTCCTGAGCTGAAAGTCTGCTCAGGCCATGCTAACACTTGGATGATCCCGAACACCTACATGCTGTCCGTTCTCAATCCCTTTGCAGATTTTCACTTCTGCTCACTAGCTCGTGGCTTCTTCATTCCCCATCACGGTTGCCAGGCAAACTCTTCCTCAGCTTCTGAGCCTCAATTTAGAGATTTCCTCCACCCAACTTTTTGGAATCCTCAAACTGGAGGTTCGTTGGTAGGACTCTCTGCTGTTACAGACTCATGAACGCATCACTGTTGGTATGTAACATTCCAAACGCTGAACTGACTCTCCCGTGTCTCCTCCTAGACTATAAATTCCATGAGACGTCTTTCCTTCCATTCCTTTTTCCTTTCTTTCTGTTCTTTCCTTCATTTATAAAGCTCTTGTATTTATTTTGAATATTCTACATATTCAAAATAGGCTGTGCAACATAATGTAAATGATAAAATATATTAAAATGAGCAGCTATGTTCCCATGATCTAGTTTAGCCTTGTCTTTCTGCATTGATTAGGAGATATATATATATATATAGAGAGAGAGAGAGAGTGTTATTTTGAATAGAAACAGAGAAAGCAAGTAACCTTTTCTTTTTTCTTATTGTAAAGGAAGTGCTTTTAAAGTTTCACCATTAAATATGATGCTTACAGTAGGTTTTTGGCAGATAACATTTATTAGATTAAGAAATTTTAATTTTCATCCTAGTTTTTCCTAAGAATTATTATCATAAAGGGATATTGAATGTATTCAATGTTTTTGCTGTATCTACTCAGATGAATATGTGAGGCTTTCTCCTTGAAATTATAAATTTGATTATTTATATTTTAATAGTTTCTATAATATTAAAACAATCCACTATTTCTAGGATTTAACCAATGTGATTAACATTTATTATTTTTTAATGTACCACTAAATTCAGGTTGCTAATATTTTGGTAAGACTATTTCATGTATGTTCATGAGTGAGATGAGCCTATAATTTTCCTTTCCTACTATCCTTGTCTGGTTTTGATATCAAAGTCATAGTTACCTCGTAGGAAAAGAATGAACCTTTTCTAATGCATCCTATTCTTTAGTGAAATTTATGTAAGATTACCATAACAGTCCATCAAATAATTTATAGAATTGACCTGCAAAACATTTCAGACTAATATTTTCTTTGAGAGAAGACTCTAAGTGGTGATGGTGGTGAGGAAAATGCAGACAACTGTACTTGAACAACAAGAAAATAATTAAAAAATAAAAATAAATAAATAAATATTCCTTTAAAAACTCAAATCAGCTAATACTTCTCTAACATTAAATCCAATCTTTTAACAAAAAAAAAAAAGGAGAGAAGGCTCTAAAATACTAATTTAATTATAAGATAACTTTCTAGGTATTTTGTTCATTCGGTTTAAGTTCTCAAATTTATCGACACAAAATTGCTCACAGCACTTTCATCATCATTTTAAATCATTGCTTTATCTATAGCTGTGTCTATTTTCATTACTATCAGTGTTGGTATTTTCTTTGTTTTTCTTCCTTTTTTAAAAAAATCTTGGTCAGTGTCGTTAGATATGTGTTGATTTCATTGGTATTTAATTTTAAAAAATGACATGAATTTACTATTTGCTTTCTATGTTATAAATTTGTTCTTTGTTTTTTGTTATTACTTTTGTAGATTCTTTTGGTCCATACCACATTAATTTTTAGCTTTTTTGTCTTATAATAACATAGTAGATCTTCCCCCAGAAAATCCTCCGTAAATTCTCAGATTGGGTTTTTTATCATGTCGGCCAAGTTCCTACTTCCCTGACTGCTGCCTTTGAGCCATAAGTCTTTCTAGAACTTGTTTTTTATTAAAAAAAATCCAAGTGATATATTTTTAGTACTTTTATTTATAAATGAATTTTTTGTGTTAAGAACACATGGCCTATATAATATCTAATTTTTGGAGTTTATTCTCGAAACATTTTATTCTCTGTTGGGGATCAAGCTTAGTAACTGAATAGTTCAAATCTCCCATATCCTTCCTAATGTTTTGTATTTAATATGTCAGTTACAGAGAGGGGGGAAGGGAGAGAGAGAGGAAGCGAGAGAGAGAATATTAAAATCTTCGGAGTTCTAGTAATTTTTGGTTTATGTATTTTGCAGCTATGTTGGTAGTTTGCATCACCTCCTAGTGAATAGTGACTGTTTTTATTGTACTAATGCTATTTTCCTTGAGGTCTATTTCGTCTGTTAGCAACAGACATCAATCAGCAACACTTCAGGCGTCTTTGCCTGTTAGAGCTCTTTACATCATCTGGTGTTCAACCTTTCTGTGTCCTCATGTTCATTGTGTGTCTTTTATAAACAACTTATAATCGATTTCTGTTTTTTATCTTCTCTGATCATGTATATGTTCAATTTATATTCATTTATGATAGTACTACATTTAGATTTTTTCTGACATCTTATCTTGTGATTTTTCCTGCTTTTATGCAGTTTCATTTCTTTCCTTGCTCTCCTCTGCTGTGTTTGTAAATTTGATGGTTTGCTTTTCTTTGAGAGATGACATTCTTGTCCTGTAACTTTTAAGAGTTTAAAATTAAATGTCTTCACCTTGCTCTTGAACAATGTAAGAAGCTTAGATTACTTAAATACTATCATGTCACACAAACCCTACTATCATACTTATTTTGCTCATGATATAATGAAATTGCAAAAACCTCAAAGGCAACGTGCTTCCATTTGGACATAGTTTTAATTATTGTACTTGGAATCCATTGAGTTTCCTGAATCTAAGTATTTATGTCTTAAATAACTCAGGAAATTATTAGCCATAATATCTTCAAATATTGCTTTTTATTCTCTCTATAATCTCATTCTAGAATTGTTAGTGAATGTATTTTGAACCTATTCCCTCTACTCTCCTTATTTCTTAATATCATTTTCTTAGTTTATGTGTCTTTCTTTCTGTCCTGGTTGATTGATTTTCATCTTTGCATAATTTGATGTTTAACTATTCCACTTTAGTTGTCATATATTTTTATTTTTAGAAGTTCTATTTAGTTCTTTAGCCTAGTCCTTCTGGTCATTTAAAAATAATTTCTACTTCCTAATTATTTATATATATATATATATATTTTTTTCTCTTTTACTTTTCTAAATGTAGGTTAAACACACTTATTTTGTATTCTGTAACAGGTAATTACATTTTTCCTGTGCTGGCTCCCTTCTCCCTCCCTCCCTTCCTTCCTTCCTTTTTTCCTTCCCTTTTTCCTTCCTTCCTTCCATAGCCTTGCATTTATTGTACCTTGCTTTCCTTTTGTAAAGGGATTATTATTATTAGTTTATATTCTTGGATCTTAAGAGAATTCTTTAAGAATCTCATGGATTCTTAGTTCCTTTAGAGAATATTTGCATTTATTTCTACCATATGCCTGGGAAACAGTACTACCCATTTTAAAGTAAAAGTCTGTGGATACGGCTTTTCAGGTCCCAAATGTTTGAATTCAGTCTCCAGTCTCTCATGAGGGTTGACCTTCAACCATAGATTCTCAAAGATACTTATTCTCCACTTTCAACCAAAGCCAGTGCTGAAACTGAAAATGCTCTATTTCTGCCTCTGTGGAGCATGTGATTTATACTAGGCTTTTCCATGCATTCTTTGTGATTTCATACTTTATTTATGGAAGAGAATATCCAATCTGACTCCATGTCCTTCAATGGGCCAAGGTTTTGTCACCTGTCTGTTGCTAATGAGATTGTTAAAAATCAAAAATATAAGCCAATCACATGATTAATATATACCACCAGGGAAGCCGGAAGTCACTGAGTGATTGTCCCATTCTTTCTGAGACTTTTCTGCCAAGCACACTCATTTAAATAGCTTTTAAAATTTTTATTTTATGTGGCATTTTAGTTGTTTTGTACAACAAGAGTTTCTGGCTCTCTGTAACTGTCATAGTTCTGGAATAGAAGCCATTAGAATTGACTTTCTTGTTCACTATTAAATTCCATCCTTTAGTACAATGCCTGGAATGGAAGAGACACTATAAAAATTGGTAGAATAAATAGATTAACTTAAATGTATGATAATTGTGTATGAAGTTTTTGCTTCTGGATAATTCCTTCAGGTAAGTTGGATTGCTCAGTTCAAGGTATGAATGATTTGTCTTTTATTATACATTGCAATATTACTTTCCAGAAAAGATGCATAATACACAGAGCAGGTTAATAGATAGTACACGTATTAGGTATGCTGTGCATTTTTGACAAGTGGTTAATATTTTGTTTCTTTTTACCCCTGAGGCACATATACATCATTGATTCAACCATGTCTCTATAATGTACGCTTCCTAATGACCTCTAAGGCATGGATTGGAATGCTCGGGAGGCCAAAATTTTGCTTTGCTGCCAATCCTGAATGTTATAGGACACACAGCATTCATTTGGCCTTTAGTTTGTGATGCAAGAGTTTCAAAGACAGGTTAATTAGTATGAATAAAGTATATTTTCCCCTCATGGGGCATGACTTCATTGTCTAGCTCAGGTCTTACCCTATTCTCAATTTCTCTCCTACCCCAATCTATACTTACAGAATTTAGATAGAGGAAAATACAATCCTTTTAATGTTCCTTGTAACAATTTTGACCACTAAAGGTTAAGTACTTCCAGGGCAAGTTGAACTTAAATGGCTAGAATTTATAGACACAATATACTGAGATCGTTATTCTTATCTTCACTAACAAGCTGGCATTTTCCTAAAGAAAGGTTCTCCTGTGTATTAATTAGCTTTGATACTGGCTGATATAGACAGGAATGTCCCAGGGCCTGATGTATTCTTTATTATACAACTAGAGTCTAGAAAATCCATTTCATAATAACCATACCCTGGGAGTATCTTCCCTGGGGTTTCAGGAAGATTTCACCGGGGCACTGAGAAAAAGGTAATTCTGGTTGGGGAGCAGGGGTGCACGCATATGCCGTGATACAGAAAGAGGGGCTCAGTGCATGTTTGCTGAGTGAAATGAAATATATTAATATTTAGATAAAGAATTTTTTTCCTGCTTGTCACAGAAGAGTTTGATGGTTCAAAGATCATTCCATCTCCCTCCAAGTCCCAGTTTTTTTGGTAGAAGGAACCCCTAACAGCAAAGACCTCCCTCACTGCTGTGATGACCCACCAGACCAGACAGCTTAGAATGCTCTCCTGACTTTAGTATGTCCTCATGTTCAGTTCTCATCCAAGGGTCCAAATCCAAGCTCGATGTTCTGCTTTACGGCCCTTCTTCACGTTTGAATCATTAATCATGGACAGAGATTGAATCTGAATCTTTTCAAGTAGTTGCTGATAAATTGTTTGTCAAAGGCTAGTCTATTAGCTAATACAGTTATCCCCAGATGCTGAAACATTCTCAAAATTTCAGTGGCTTAACAAAGGAAAATTGTCATAATCCTATTCAAATCAGGCAACTCTCCTTGGTGGTTCTATTCTGAAAAATAGAAAGAAAACTAATTTCCTACCCTCTGTGACTCTGCCATTCCCTTAGGATTTTCTCAAAGTCCTTAGCTGGATTTTCATATTCAGTCAATAAGCAAGAAAAAGAAAGTGAGAAAAATCTTGCAGGTGGTTTTATAGCCTGGCCTGGAAGTGTTCTACATCAATTTCATCTGCTTACATTCTATTGGCCAGAAGGCATCATGTGGCCTCAACCAAAGTGCAAGTTAGGGTAAGATATGTACGTAGGAGGAGATACCCATATTAGTGAAGATCCAGTTCCTCTCTGACATAGCTAATTTTTATGTCAATCATATTTCTCAAAATAGGTATGGGCCCAATTTGAAAACTCAAGATTGTAAAAAAGGTAGAGTTATTTATATATAATTTGACATAATATTTTAATATTCAAGACAATAAAATTAACTAAAATTATCAGTATTATAATATACAAGAAAATGACCAAATTATATAATATTTAATATTTCATGTCATTTAAAAACTCTGAAATTATTAGGGGAAAATCTAATAAATTATTAGAAACCTTATGCAGAAATTTACTGAACATTTTTGAAGGACAGGAAAAAAACTTTAATAAAATGGGAAATAGATTCTATTACTTGAAATGAAGATTCTATATGCTAAATATGTCCTTTAATTACCAAAAAATTTTTGAAGACGGTACAATACAAAATATGACATATATATTCTAAACTTCGTACACATAGAGGGATAAATTATCTAAAACAATTTTGTAAAAAATGACAAGCATTTTGTCCTACCAGATTTTTGTCTTGTTATAATGCCATAATAATTAAAAGTATATGAAGCTGATGCCAAAATAGACAATAAATTAATGGAGTAGAACAGAAACTCAAGAATAAATTTCTACGTATATAAGACCTAGTATGCAATAAAGAAACTATCACAAATCAAAGGTGATAATGAGGAATGGATGGACTACTTAATAATGGCTTTCTACTAGGAAAGAAAAATGAGTCACACATTAAAGCAAACACAAAAATAATTCACATACATTAAACAAATAACATGAAAAACAATTCATTAAAACTCTCAGAGAGGACAATCTAGACTACCTATATAATTTCTGGTAGTTTGAAATATCTTTAAAGATACCAAGTATTCACCAGAAAACATTGATAAAAGTTACTACTTCACAATAAAAATTCTCAGTATGTAAAAGAACACCTCTAATCAGATTATGAGCCACCAAGAGAGGAACAGAAAATTTTGCAAATACATATAAGAATAGAAAAATAGCCAGGATAGCTAAGGGAATCTTACAAATTAATAAGAATAAAATCAAATAAATCAAAATAAATATAGACAGCGAGCATAAAAAGGCAATTAACAGAAAAGCATATGAAAAGGCACTAAACTTCATGAATAATTAGGGAAATTCAAATTAAAAGAATAATGATGTATAATATTTCACTCATCAGAATGACAATATCTGCATCTAGCAACAGTAACAGTTGATGTGGATGTGAGAAATGGTTTTCTGATATCCTGCTAATTGAAGGTCAAATTGGTAGAGTTGCATTGAAGATCAACTTGGCAATATCTATGAAAATACAGGTGTAACATCCTATAGCCCCATATTCACTTCTAGATATAAATTCTGAGAAAAATATTTGAGTGTGATTCCAAAAAGAAATATGATGAACATTTATTTCAATGTTGTTTATAATTGTAAACAAACTGATAACACCCTAAATAACTACATATAATAGAAAGATTGAATAAAATAATGTATTATTCATAAAATAGAAAACTATACAGTTATTAGGATGATCTATATAAATTTTTAAAAATATAATAAATCAAGAACTAAGATGAGATATACAGGGTGATACTATTTATGTAAATTTAGGAAGTACTAAAATATATGTAATTCATGGATTTATATATATGTTTGCCAAATTATGTTAAAATATAATACATGAACATACATTAAACAAAAAAGTTATTGCCTCTAGAGTAAAGAGGTACAGAATTAAATGCAGTAACTAGGAAAATCTCAAACTTAAATTTAAAATTTTTAATGAATAAAATAATAATATATTTCCTCAGTAGAATGTTTATTAAATAAAGAATATGCCATCCTTATGTAAGTATGCACATAATGAATACCAAGTTCTTTAAAAGGGAAAAAGATGAAGACAAGCTCTAGCAGATACTAAGAAGTATTTGAAACTTTTGGTATAAAAATTTAATGACAAAATTGATATATCAGAATAGATAGTCCAGAAAAAGATTTCTCAATATAGCAACATTTAGTTAATTATGAAGGTGGGATCAGAAGTCAATGGAGAAAGAAGTATTCAATAAATAAAGCAGTGATGTGAGTTATCACATTTTTCCAAAATTAGATATTTATGCCAAACAAGAAAATGTGTTCTATATGGATTAATGAAAATACATTACATATTGAAAATATATATAAATATAATCTGATTTTGAGATATTGATAGATTCCCCAGACATAAAAATAAGTAAGCTTAAAAGCACAAAGAAAAGAGAGAATAGATTGGCTCACTTAAAGGGTAAAACTTTCTATGCCATAAAAAATCTCAGAAAAAGTAAATATTTGCATTGTGTACAAAAATGTTTAAGAACAAACTGACTGTAACCAGAGGGGAAGTGGGAGGGAATAATGGGGGGCAAAGGGGGAGAGAGTTTTCAGGAACAAGTATAAAGGACACATGGACAGATCCAAACGGGGAGGGTGGAATCAGGGGAGGGAGGTGGGGATGGCTGGGGTGGGGTGGAGTGGTGGGGGGGAAATGAAGACAACTATACTTGAACAACAATAATAAATAAATAAATAAATAAATAAATAAATGTTTAAGGCATTGAAACAGAAAAAACTTATAAATAAATAAGAAAAACATATCTGCCTACATATAAAAATAGGCAAGTGACATCATTTACAAAAGTATTAATAGCCAGTAAACTCATAAACAATATTTAAACTCATTAGTAACTAAAAATGAAAATTAAAAAATCAGAGCTATTTTAGCCTTTCACACCATTAATCTTAAAAAATATTAACATGTTCATTACTGGTAGAGCTGTGCAAAAGTGTGTACACATATATTCTGTGGATGGAAACAGAAGAAAACTTTCTGGGAGGTTATTTGTCAAAAAGGAGTAAATGTCTTAGATTATTCCACACATTTTTACCCAATCTAGACTTTTACCCTAAGAAAATTATTATAATTATTAAAAAAAGTGGAGGATGAGTAAAATAATTTTTTAAAGGAGTACGAAGAAAGAAAGAAGGAGGAGGAGAAGCAACATAAATAATAACAAAAATGAGTTTGTGATAAATAAGCTGTTATAAACTACTTTGAACATTTTAATTAATATTTATTAAAATGAAAAAGTATTCAGGACAAGTGTCCTAAGCTGACTTAGAAAGGTCTTTCTATTTCTGCTTCGAGTCATAATGGGGTAAGAGACATACCAATAACTGCAAGATGCACATTCTCTTCAAAGGCACATGGAACATCACCATGATAGACCGTATAGTTGGGCCATAAAATAAGAGTCAATAATTTTAAGATAGAAATCTTGGAAAGTGTATTCCCTGACCACAACAGAATTAAATTAGAAACCAATAACAATGAGATATCTAGAAAATTCTCAAATGAAATTAAGTTAACACATACCACATTTTTCGGACCATAAGAGGCACCTAGGTTTTAGGGGAGGAAAATAGGAAAAAAAAATTTTGAAGCAAAAAATGTGGTAAAATATTTAATAACATAAATAACATAATATTTCACCAATAAAAATGTAAACAGAACATTCAGACTATAAGACACACCCCCATTTTCCTCCCAAATTGGGCAAGGGGAGTATATCTTATAGTCTGAAAAATATGGTAGGTCTAAGAAATACATAGGTCAAAGAAGAAATAAAAAATTAAAAAAATTTCAAATTAAACAATGATGAAACATTGTGGCATATACAATTTTGCAAAATGCTTAGAAGGAAATTTATAGCATTAAATTAGAAGAGAAGAAAGACTTAAAATCAATGATCTAAGTTTTTACCTTAAGAAGAAAAGTAGAGATAAGTAGAAGAAAAGGAATAATAAAGATAAGAAGAGAAATAAAAAAATAGACAAATTAGAGAATACTGGAAAGGAATGCAGTTTGGGTTATTTCTGAGAATGGCAAAAACTCAGAGCCAACCAGCAGTCTCCCAAATGGGCCAGAAATGTGGTATATCTTTGGATGATGGATATAAATGGCAAGTCCTAAAAACAATAGCAAGGGACAGAGTCTCTGGTGAGGACCTCACAATAGATGTGTGGGCATAATAGAGTCACCTGACCATGTTGTATCAATGCCCACTGTAAACTGAGGCCTAGGACCATGGCCCCTTTTCTGGTCACCATGTAGGCTCCTCGGAATTGGCATAACCCCAAGGAACTGCCAACAAACTTTCTAAAACAAAAGAGACCCAAAACAAAGAAGAGATAGAAAAGCTTAAATACTGAGAATAGAGCTCAGGCAAGGCTTTATTTTATTAGGAAAAATAATGCTGATTTTTCAAGTGTTGTGGGGGTTGGGATTCATACCCACTGCACAGGCCAACGATGCCTCTAACCACGTGGAAAGGCAGAAGTCACCAATACCCTCCTTCTCTCTGTTTTTTTTCCCCCGTAAAGCAAACTTAGAAACATTTGAGAGAACAACCTTGAGCATTCAAGTCCTTAGGGAGTGCCTGCTATCTTCTGAGAAAGCAGTGTTCAATTATCAAGGTAACTTCCCTGGCTGGGATTGGATGGATTCCTTCTGCCTTTTGCTCCCTACCTACCAAAGGAAATAATTTCAAAACCTCTCCAAAGCAGGTAGAAAAAGAGAGGGGAGGCTGAACTTCAATCTAAACAGAGCTCCCATCTCAAGTTCCTCTCCTGACAATGGCATGTAGACAACTCAGCAGAGATAAGGGTCCGCTTGGGAAAGAAGCTCCGGACACATCCTGGGTGCTTCCAGCGGCCCCCTCAGAACTCTGACACAGGAGCATCATGACGACAGAAACCAGGAAATTGGGAAAACAAAGCAATTATCTAGATGACTCAGGTAAACAACCCCAAATCAAACTAAACTGAGGGGTGAAAACATTCACGCACCATTTTCTTATTGACACTTAGGATTTCTCGAGTGAACGTGAGCATTGGAATTACGATTTTTTGGCTAGTTGTCCTAGTTCTTCACTCTGTACGCACATGCAACACCCGAGATGCCTCTGCTATGCACATCTTCCCACACATGGGTTCCCTAAAGGTGGAGAAATAATTTATGTTGGCAGCTTCTGTATCATCAAACTTCAAGTAAGTACAGGAAACTGGGACCTTATTCCTCCCAACAGCAGTGTTTGGG